>DWDX01004253.1:0-11939 GCA_018245675.1 Agara michaeli
CTAAAAATCATTACTATAACTTAATAATTGGCTTAAAATATTATTACAATTATAAACTACGACGCTAATAAATGTCAATTATTAGGAAATGTTATAAAAACTGTTCAAACTTAGTGTTACGTGCTACGTAGTTGTTAAATGGCTAAATAGGAATGTTGATTTTTCAGATCTACCTATATGTCATTAAATTACAATATAGAGTAGCAATACTGACACTGGACTGGTTTAGGCAATTATTCATTAGCATGTCTAGTCTGAGTTTCCCCATGTATCATCTCTCTTGTTATTATACATAGAATAATACGAATTATAAGAAAAAAAAACCGATTTCAAAAAAAATGTTTCTAGAAATAAGAAAAGCACTAATATTATTTTAAATCAATTTTCCTGTTTATAAATTCCTTACGAATACATTACTCAATTTCATCCTCCATTTTCTGACAATTAGAAAATTTTAGGAATCAACCAGGTTGTTAAGAAAGTGAAGCGTATAAAAGTATAGTAACATTGTATATTAAGTACTAGCATCTCTCATTACGTGTAAGCTCAACTACATATTACCGGTCAAACTTATATTTATTCGACACTGAAATTTATCATTTTATTATTTATCCGACACTGCGTTAAGATCCGTGAGGAATGATCAAAGGGAAGGGTATAAATAAGTAAAACATGGAAACCTACTTAAACTCGGTATTTTTTATATAAACCGAGCACTCGCTTATAACTATACGTTGTATTTTCGTCGTCCATTTTTAGTTTTTGTACAGAAAAAATGCGGTAAATAGAATGGAAATTACAAAAAATATTTCAATGTCAGTCAATTAAAATTGTCTTTAGTTCTCGTCTATTTAAAGACTGTTATAAATATTTACAGAACATTTTCATGTTAGCTACTTATTTTACTCTCCAAACTATATATGTAATACTGACTGATCTATTAACAGTCTCCGCTTGTTTTGCTGTTGGCTGATCTAGGCTCTTACGTCAACCAAAAGGATTTTTAATAAATATTCGCATTATATATCAGAAAATTAGATAATGGTTAAGTAATCAGGATCACTCGGACAAAGTCGTGGTTTAGTACCTTGTCACGGATATAATATTTACATATCTAAAACGTAAGAAGCGCTTATCGCAGATAACAGTCGCACTAAATATCTTTACATATATTCAGTTGGCCAATGAATCTACGTAGGTACCTATTTCGTAAGTTTGACTTTGAGTATAAGGAGTACACATTATCTATATATTAATACGTGAAGCAAAAACTTTGGACCCCTTTTTACGAAAATTGCTCGGACGGAGGAGTTTGAAATTTGGCACACTTATAGTTTAAGTGTAGAAGTGCAGAACGCTAATATTTTTTAATAATAATGCTTATAAAGTACATTAAATCCATAAATAAAACATTACCCACACTTCAATGCGTTTACGCACACACGTAATAATACAATAAAGTTGTTGTCATCGTTCGTTCTTCGTTGTTTACATTCTGATTGTCAATGTCAAACAAAAAGTCCAATGAAATGTCAAAGTAATGAAAGTATGCTTTTAAGTATAATTAATTAAATTAAACCTCATTTATTGTACCGTTAGTGTTTTTTCAATAACTCGAAAATGTATACACAGATGAAAATTTTAAAAATGCTTTCAAATATAAAAATTGATTTAATGAACTACGGTCGATTTTCGACCCTTAAGCGACCACTAGTATTATTAAATACATAGTATGTACAGTACAGTCAAAGACGTTGATGAGCTCGAACTTTGAATTTAAATTTAGAACCATTGAGTACGATTTGTGTTACGTCATTTTTTAAACTTTTACGGTTGGCAACAGATAATTAAAGCGGACACTTCTTGAAAAAGATTTACAGTCGTGAAAATTAAATGTCATTCACTCATACGAGATGTCTTCAAACTTTTTCAAACCTGTTAATATTTAAAAATATACATTGGTTTTCTTGAACGCCATGATCGTTGTACTGTCAAAAGAATTATGAATAACAATTACGTGTTTTCATTTGACTCAGCATACATATGTAAATACGATTTTATTTAACAGCGAACACGTAAATTGGAAGATTGTAGTAGAAGTTTTATTTGATTTAGTGCGTGTCTTGTATGTCATAAAGTTATAATATACATTGAAAAATACCACGAACAACATTTGAATTGCCTGTTGCATAATACACTTAGAGATCATAAAATAAGATTGGAGAAAAACTCGCTAAATATCCTAAAATAATCAACTTTCTCCATTTGAATTACATAAATAAAAGTGCTTCAATAATATCGACGGTATGAGGACTAATGGAGCAAATTCTTTATTGAATCGCGGAAATTTCAATCAAATTAGTGTTCGGAGGAGTTACCAAGGTTGATCCACTTCAGAGGGTAAACATTGATAGCAGCTCGAGACCGTTTATATCTACCCTTACAGAACGCTGTTTATCTTCCGGCTGAGTACATCTTCAGAACTTAGGGTGTGTTCATAGAAAAAATAATTTAATCTACAATCATTTCAGTGATACAAAAATACGTACTATTTTAAAAAGTACTCGGTAAAATGTACACGTCTCAAAAACGATACAAAAAAAGTCTAGTTTATTATTAGAGAAAAATATTAAATTCTTGAATATATAATACATGTCATGTTTATCCGCCGGGAGACAAATAATCGGATGATTGGAACTGAGTGAGTAGTCGGAAGGGTTAACTATAACCTCGCGAGCAACTTGTATAGGCGAATTCCCTCTAAAAGTTAGGTTCAAGTGATCAAACACTCGTGAAAGATATCTCAAGACTCCCCAAGTACTGTAATGTTTGCTTCGATCAATTGGCTCGGCAAATATCATGTTACCGTTCGTGTAACTAAGATATCCAATATTGTTTGCATACGTTCTTCCAGAGGTGCGAAGTTTATATCCCACTAAACCATCGATTCAGTAAACAGACGCGAGGTCGACGGCCGTATCTTTTATACTTTTCGATTTGTTGATAGGTATAGGTACCTTGTGAGATACATACACAGGTTCATTACAAATTATAATGCGCTGTTTTCGAGTCCAGGCGAACACGGGATGACGTGAAATGTAAAAATTGACGCAAATGCAAAAGATCGTCTAGCGTTTTGTTAACGATGCAGTTTTAAATTTAAAATGAGCTATTTTCAGTGGATTTTTTAAACATCTTAATCTAGTACTATCACACTAGTATATTTTCATCACCTCCGTTGATGTTAAAAGTGGTCGTAAAGTATGTATTATTATAGATTGACGAAACAATATAAATCAACATTACATATTAATTAATGTCCTTATGAAATTTACTGAGGGTTTACCCAAATTTCCCCTAACCTAAGGCTAAGCAAAGGTTTCGACGAAGTTTTTATTTAAGTCCCAAATACAAAGGGGGCAGTAGTAAATAAAATAAAATACAAATGAGATACATATATTTCGTAATATACTAATGTAAATATGTTACAATTTTAAACTGAGGTTTTGAATTCGTAAAATTAGTTATAGGTATTCAAAGAATCAGAATATTGTTTATAGACAATTAAGCCACTCTTCTGTTCGATATTATCTATGCAGTGTTTTCTTTATAAATTTCATCGTATAATCAAATCAGAAATAGATATTACGAAATAAATTTGTACAATACCGGGCAAAGTTCCGTTGCTTTCAAATATTCATATTTGTACTGGACTGTACTATAAATACGCCCGTATTTATACAATGAGGAACAAAGAGCAGAGTGCGACATGAAACGTCCTAGACACAAATGCAGTGTGATTGCACGACGCATGCACCGGGTGAAAGCTACATGCGAAGGGTCACTGACCTGGCTAAATTCGGCCAAGGTCCGCTCAAACACTTCCCGTCGCATCGGATGTCGTTGCTAACCTAGTTGTCAGTTGTTTTTGAATCAGTTCATAAACTATAAAATGCATTCAAACTCTAATCGATCGTACTCGTATATGGCCCTATCATGTTAAAACATTATCGACTTGAAGCCGAACATCTCTTATCAGACACTTGACACATATAAAGACAGTTTGACAATTTCTAGGACCGATAAAGATATATGTATTAAAACATAATTTGTACGTGAATCGTTATCCTGAAGAAAATGAAGTATTACCATGTGTTTACCAATATGTGGCAAATATGTTCATCTCATAATAGGTTGCTAGGTGTTGAGATTTTTAAAAAAACAATGCGGTTCTTTAGAACCGTATTTCGTGTTCCAAATGACAAAATTTCCGAAGTGACTCAATATGTTTTTTAGGTTGATCACAAATTTATTCAGGAATTTGCGTAATGAAATCAATAAGTCCGTAGTGTTGCCAGTAAATCGTACATTGGTGAATTTATCGTTCTTTTCTTTCTTTCTAAATGTATAAAGTTATATTAAAATATGTAAGTAAGTGCTAGATATAAATCATGTTGAAAATATATACATATAATGGTATTCGTGACGTACAGCGCTGGAACGCTTTCTAAAGCTTTTAACAACAATCATATACCATCTGGCCGATGCGCACGTTTATAAATGGTTCGAATATACGGAAACAAGTTCAAACATAAACTTTATCGTCGACCGGGAAAGTTATAAAACGTACAGCGAATGATTCAAACGCCGAACGTCGAACCTGCGTTTAAATCGGCCAAGGTCTTCTGGGTTACCGACCTTTCAACAACTCTTCCGACAATCGACCAATAGACGCGAATCAGAGATACTCCGAAAGTTTTATATCACGACCGCGCTCGAAAAAATCCGTGAATTGTTCGACTCTAATTAAGGTTCGTGTTGCGACATTCCGGTAGATGCAATAAAAGGTCCAAATACAAGATCAAAACTAAAACGAATGGTGTCCGAGTCCATCGAACCCCGTCTAAATACAGCCAAGGTCTCGACGGCTGAAGGGCGCCTCGTCCGAACGCCTTTGTACCGCGGGCCGTTTACACCGACGTGCGCCGATAACAAAGGGTTTCGTCAAAATACCTACCACTGACTCATGCACGTATCTAGAGAAGCAGAGAAAGTGAATAACACAATAATCTTTAACGCCATTTACAAATATACGCATTTTATAGGTTTTTTCTGGAAGACGACCATCTGCACTTTTGAAATATCATTTTATCGCTCTTTACTTAACGTTACATTTGAGTCAAGGCGTAAAGTTAGGCCATAAATTAGTGTTCTCTTATAATTATTGCTCGGTAAATGTAATTCATTGCCAAAGGTGGACATATTTATAGCAGATGAATTCGATTAATATCGATTTCCAGACCACCCGATGCGTTGCACGAAACGTATTCGGTGAACTGACAAAACAAATGAAGTCCATTTGTATACAAGTGCTAATAAATATCGTTATAGCAATAGAAAAAGGAAGATTTTATTGAATGTGAAAATTTGAAGGAAAGCGAGAGGAATACAGACTATCCGAGCATAATGGCAGAATTAATATACACAGCCGTCTAGACGTGGTTTTGCTTGACTGAGCTAAGATCCGTTGCTATGGTGATTGTGGCGAGTCCCCGCCGCGTTCCCACAACTTCCAACATGTTTATTACGATAAAAATATAATTTTTTGTATAATATAAGTTCACTAATTAGAAAAACAAAAAGAAGTAGACATACTTGCAAATGTATGTGAAAAAGTTGAACACCACTGTCATTACCTAAATGTATACTGATAAGACCGCTATCACATTGTTCAAGGGCAATACACTCACTGACCTGCCCCAAACAACGTGAATTCGCACTACTGATAAAATCCGAATGCACTGAACTTTCTCGGTCATGTCGAAATGCGGTTAAAACAGAAATTACTTTCCGCTCGATGTACACGTCGGTAAACAGTGGCGGTGTTCCCTTCGTGACCTACATTAGTGTTCCCCCAGTACTTAGGGTTTACGGTGGAGTGCCTGTGCCTGGACCTGACCTACCCCAAATGCGGTAGGCTTGTGGGTTGCGCTCTTAAATAACCGGGACGCAAGGACGCGCGTCGTCGTGTGTCCTGAAGGCGCACTTCCGCATCAATTTCTCGTTCGCAGGCTGCAATTTCGGTGACAAAACCGCGACACATTGGGCAGTTTCACTTACACTTTTAAAAGAAATTCAATTAAGAGTACCTGCACACTCTTATCGTAAACTTTCATGTTTTGATATCATTTATCGGTTGACCGAAAATTAGACAGTGTGTTTATCAAGACCATCTCCGTTGGGTATATAAAATTTAAAATCAAAAATACAAGAAACTATCATCCTAATATTTTTTTTTATTATAAAAGTAATAAGCTCTTTGTACGTATAAAACGGAGTTATGTTCTACCTGTGCGAACAAAATTAATTCGTGTATATAATTTGAGGCTGGAAGGTTACTTCCTAAAAAATTATTCGATGACTTGAAAATAATTAGAATACCAATAGAAAGCAAACATCCAAAGTAAATATAAAAATAATACATAGCCAAATTCATACTTCTTCTAACAACAAATTTAAACGCATAATCGACAAAAGTAGAGCTCCCATTAACCGAATGGATGCTAATTAGCTCCCGGCACTCGAACCCGTCCCGCAAAGTCCGACTGATACAGAAATATACGGAATAACAATTAGCTCTAGTTGACAAGTTATGTACGCGGGTGGAAATGACGTTAGGGCACGGAACTGCCGCGACTCTCGTTATTGATTGGCGCGTCGCGATGCACCGTCGCATTGTTCCAGGGATCGATTCCTGCTCGTCTCCGTCGCCCCCGAGTCTATTTTTACCGCTTCATTGCTTACTCCCCTCGTTGCCTGTTTCCTGCCTTTTATTAAACTATCTGTATGTTAATTAACAACGGCCTCACCGCTCGGCCTGCCTCTGTTTGTTTTTCTTTTAACTTATTCCTATGAAACGTTTATTTGCTCTTTAAGCTGATTCGAAACCTACTTGACTACGCTCAACGGTTATTATTACAGCTGCATTTATAATCAGCTTATTTTTTCTCGAGTTTTGTTTTAAACGTGTGACTGTCTGTTATAATGTCGCTTACATCCTTTTGTTTATTTCGACCTTCAACTACTTTTAATTAGAGTTCTCTGCACGTTGTCGAACCGAACCGCACACCCTAATCGCCCTATCTTTGTCTATCGTAGAGAATGCACAGCTATCTTCGTCTCTTTCTACGGGGGCATCTGGCAAACATAAACCTGCGTCTGTTTACGTTACGTCTACGTGTCTTAGTTACGGGTGTGCGCGTGTGCTTGTGTGTGTTTCAATATGCGAGTCTAGGGGTGCGAGCATGTGTTGGTGGCGTGGCGTTCCGTTTACAGCTGTTGTCGGTTTATGGAGTCAAGCCACTATCGACTTCTTTAAATTTATGCTTTCTCATGACCTACACCCCGAGTATCCTTTAGTTCACCGAAACAGAGACACATTAAACCAGAGAAATGAGACTACTTAAAATTCTATTCAGTGAGTTTTAAAGAAGGTATTTATTCGAATGTCTTTGTAACATTTCAATTCTATGACCGTTTTAAGCTTATAAAAGTGTATGCTAATGGTTTTAAAATGATGGTGTATTTTGTTATGATGTTGTGCGTTTGTCATATTAATAATTTCTTTATAGAGGCCCTAGTGATTTTCGTCACGCGGCCCGTCGCGATTATTATCGCAATTGTCTAAGAAGAAAATAATGGTGTCATTATTCACGGCTCTTTTGTTACGGATCGAGTGTACCGGAATAATTCCTGTAACCCGCCTTGGCTTGCACTTGCCTCACCACAATAGTGAAACAGCTGGTGAGAGGTCATTGACACCGGGGCGCTACTGCAAATTGTATACTTACACATTGAAGAAAGCAAAAAATCTTTATTTTGTTGCTGGAATCTGTATGCCTGCGCCTATTCGAGCAAAGGTTTTTGGAACCCTACGTCCAAAAGGACGAATGTCGCCGCACGTTACGTTGTAACATTGCTTATAAGGATTGTTATTAACTGCTAGGGGTTTTTACATATTTTAAATCTAACATTAATAACCTTGTTTTATACAGTTAATATAGTGTTTGTTTATAATTTTATGCACTTATAGTTGTCACGCTAACATAGAGTTCCTAAAAGAAATTCTGCTTTTATAACATCATACAAGTGTACATACTTGCTTTGCATTTTATTATTATATAATATTTATATAATAATATTTATTTTATTTCCCGACACGAATAGCATGAATCTCAAATGTTTTTTCTAACATCACCTCGTCATTCGCTGTTTTCAATGCGCGTACGCCGTCGGCATTGTTGTGACGTCATACCAAACCCGGGGTCGATGCTCGGGCCCCTACCTGAATTTTTTATTGCATCCCTAAATGACGCAAGCGGATCTATACGGATACACTACAACCCCGAACTGTT
This sequence comes from Agara michaeli, assembly GCA_018245675.1. NCBI lineage: Eukaryota > Metazoa > Arthropoda > Insecta > Lepidoptera > Hesperiidae > Agara > Agara michaeli. Next base: position 8,415 of record DWDX01004253.1, read on the forward strand.
GAGGCCACCAGAGTTTCCCCTTCAAAAGTTTTCGAAACAGAAAAATAAATTGACAATCCATCAATTTTTTCTGCGTTACAACAACTGTTGTATCCTCGCTTTTGTGTTCGAAATAAAGGTATTATCTAAAAGCATATCAGTTGTTAAAATGACATCATTTGGAAATAGGTGAATTATTTTATAATGTTTCAATGGTTAAGAAATTTCGAAATTCATCAGCGTTACAAATACAAGTAATCGTTGTTAATTACGCAAAATCGATATAACGCAGTATTCTCGATTGTACATAAATATTTAGGGCAATTGCGCCGACTTCATTTTCAATGCTGATTTAACAATTATGGCTGTAAATTTACATAAATATTGCGGAACTTGAAATGACGTAATTATGTATTTTTTATTTGGAAACAGTATTTGTATATTAAGAGAAAAGACCCGTATTCAATAGTGGAGCAAAAAACAGGTTGAAAAAAAAATTATTTAACTAAAACCAAACCAACACTCTTATATTACAAGTGTCTCAAGTTTGATCAATATACTGCCGTAGCAAAACTTATTATAATATATAATATTTATTAACAGATTGTAAACACTACTGTTTTCTAAGTTCCTGCGTTTAGATTCAGACAGGTAGAGATTTCTGTGTATTGGGCTGCGCGCGTATTCTTTGTACCCTTTCTTAACGATCATCCACGATATCAAAACTTCCGAAGTTCCTTTCAACTGGACACCGAAAGTCCTTGTAACAGCGATCTTCCGCACATCAATTAGTCATGGATTCCTTTTATATGTGGGGATATAAATTCCTCTTTTATTTATTCCTATCAATGGCAGTCTCACAGCGTGGTTAGCTTCGTTCATCAATGGGCAGTATTCTTCTTAAGTATTTAGTAAATAAAGTCATTTACGGTCACGATAAAGATATGTTGCAGGTTATCATCTTAATAATTGTTGTTTTTTTTCATGCAATATAATTAATTTTTCATTTCATTTGCACCAACCATCCATCCGTCAAAATGTACCCAATGAGAAACTGAACTTTTAAAGCTCATTATGTCCAAACTTATCAGCTTTTATCTAAACCGGTGCTAATTACGCGATGTGTTTGAACAAATAAATAAGGAAATAGTGTAGAATACCCAAAAAAGTATAAAACAAGGACAAAATCAGTTCAACATCGGTACTCTTGCTTTCCAATCACGTTTTTATTTTACATCGAGTTATTTAAAAAAAAGGCTCGACAAACCTTAATCTATTATCTATCTACCTGTAATCGGAAGGCCGATCTCAGCTGTCCCAAAGCCCTACATCCAACGATTGGCAACCGGGTTCCCGTTGCGCAAGCCGCGCAGGTCGGCGAGCCCGCACAATCGGGCCGCCCAAAAATGTGTCAAGTTGAACTCCGGTCGTTCACCCTGGCGTGTTTATGTTTACCTCTTCCGAGGTTGCAGCAACACCGAAACGATGCATCTCGAATTGATTGCAAATTTACTCAGATGAATTAATTAAATATATTTTAATGCGTTTTCCAGCAGTAGCTTCTATGAAATTTCAAAGTTGGTCGTAATAACATATTGTATTTAAAAATTCATTCATCACCCATAATATAGGTGAGACGTATTTGTGTATATTACTGAAAACACAACTTTTACGCCATAACATTTAAAACAAAAAGAACAAATACTAATTGTACCAGTCTATAACGTCCAAATCCTCGAAATGAAATCGACAAGTTTATCGTCACATCCAAAATTTGTTTAACCATATTGTATCTACGTACGTATAGCTAACCTGTGACTGCTCAAGGTTGCAACATGATATTATTGGGTATTATATTCCTTATGACTATAACTGCACCGAATCAATCTTGGAAAGAGGAAACCTCTGAAATAATCCGGTATCAGTTTATCTTTCTTTTTTAAAAGTAAAACTTTATAACTGTATGTGACAATAATCTGTACTTCGCTAGATGTGGGCGGCAGCGTTTTTGTAAATTCCTGTAACTACTGAGCAATTGATGCATATTATAAAAATATTGTAAGTAATGAATTACTGACATTGTGACACTCGCGAAACAACCATAACTAAGCGAACAATATTTGAACCTCAAATAAACGAACCAGAAATAATAATGTATAAATGTATGATACAAATTTTAAAACATACTGGTTATATAAAAACATGATGTTTTCACTCGCAGGCATAATCATTTTTTTCTGCATGTATCCTATTGTTATGACTACAAGTTGAAAACAGCCCGACACTTATAATTCACAAGTTGTTACCTCCAAGTAGAAAGAAATAATTGTAATGGTGTCTACGTGAGAAATAAATTATTCATGGCGATCTGTTGAAAAATATCATGGTCGGACGGCGCGGGCGCATTATAATTGTAGATTCCGGCATAAAACTCACTTCTACAGTCTTATTCCTGAGTACCTACCCGAGTAGCAGATTAAATATAAAATCTCGCCATAATAAAAAAGCACTCGGATAAAAATCCGATATGCCGTAGCGTCAGGCGTGTCGGCCGCTGTCCGCCATCTTGAGTGTCATTTGTGACACGGGATCGACTTCTTTTGAATATCAATCATAATATATTCTGGGGAAGAATTTGTTGTTTCCTGTTGCTTTTTAACTTGTTTGTATTAGAAATTTAAAAGTATACATATAAAAGTGAAAATAAAAATATACAAATAACTAGCTGTATGTCGTACTTTTTAACATTAAGCCATTTATTTTGAATTTATTTATCTGTCAATAGTTGTTACATATGTTTAAGAATGACGTCACTAAGCGAATCATGCATTGTCATCCAAATCAAACGTATATGCGAAATTTCAGCTCAATCGGTTTTAAAGTTGCAAAATTTGACCCGCGCAGAGTAAAAAGGCAAGTGAAATAAAAGATTGTTAAAAATGAAAAACAATAATGGTATTTTTTTGTATTATTTTGACTTCTGACCTCCCAAGCACGCGCTATTCTTTTGCACCTTTTGCACCTGCGTCGGAGTAGGTACGGCTGTTATATTTATTAGACTGGGTTCCAGGCTACAAATATAATTATTATTTACTATACTTTGTCAGTTTCGCTGTCATGCCAAAACATGAGCAAATCTAAAGCGGTTAAATTTATAACTAAGTATTTTATTTTTCATGGTATCTATTATTTTGAAATAACCTGCACTATATTTTTTTACATAATCCTTATTATTAATTTATAGATAAAATAAATTGTCTGTAAATTGATGCAAATATTTTTCATGTGACTCCACGTGATGGCGTAATCTTGTGAATAATAACAGATGCCTATGATCGATTTAACAGTGACAATATTTCAAGGGTCTTGGGTAACCAGTGACTTGTGAAGCCGCAAATTGCTAGAAAAGACCTCCGAGTAACGCTGGTCTCGCAGGGCTGCCATTCATTACGACTAAGCAACAATATTATATTTACGTAACATCACGCCTGTAATCCCCTAAGGGGTAGGCAGAGGAGTGCAGTACACCCCCACAATTCACCAGTT
>DWDX01004254.1:0-11939 GCA_018245675.1 Agara michaeli
ATTTGGCACTCGGTGCTTTCTGCCTACTCCGTTAGGGACCTGGCGTGACGGTATGATGTTGTTGTTGTTGTTGTGTTGTTGTAACATTAAATGCGTGTATAACATAATCAAGTAAGAAATAACATAAGCAAATCTTACCTCAGGTGGAGCGGCGAATTTAAGATTGGCGAGAGATCCATGCGATCGACTTCTGTGTTCCTGTCTGATGCTGTAAGAGAATGCGCGTTCGTTTAAATGGCCCTTCTTCCTGTATATACCACCGGTGTCTTCCACGGCCTCCAAGCCCGTCATACTCTGAGCGGCTTTCATAGCCTGCGGGGGCGGTTTAGAGCGACGAGGATCCACCGTCGCATACTGTAATCTACCTCGACCGGGCGGAGGGACGGCGGTAAACGGTCCGGGAGCTAGGGCCGCCGGCACCCGTCCTCTATGACCTAATGTCGCGTGACGCGCGTGAGGTAAAGTGGCCGCGGGATGAGCTACCAAAACCATAGGATGAGCCGCAGCCCACGCTGGTGGCGCTCGCCCCAAGGACCTTCCGTTCATAACAGGCGCGGGGCCCGGCATCGTCGCGTATAATTCATCTGCTGAGGCAGACGATTTCTTTTTCGTTTTTTTTGTGGTCGATTTCTTTTTGGGCTCCTCGGGTGGAGGAGGCGGAGGTGGAACGGACGCGGGACGTGTGATCTGTCGCGGGCGCGGGGCTCGGGTCGGATGTGGAATGTCGTCGCTGGCGTCATCGCGTTCCACTTCTCCGACCCACACTTTGTGATTCTCGTCGCCGTCGTACGCTTCGAGCTCCTCGTCGGGTTCGGGGGGAAGTTGTGACGGAGAACGCTCGGCCTCTAAGCGTTTCGCATACGAACTGTCGGCGTAAGCGTGGAAACAACATCTGACTAGTGCGTTGGCCGCCGCTTCGCGTCTACAGATAAAAGCATGACATTCCAAGACCTTTATGCCCTGAGTGCGTCGCAGGACAGCCGCAAATAAAGGAGGACGCCTTGGCGCCGGGGCTCGTGCGAACGGCGAGTCCAAAGGTAAAAATCTGGGCGCACCTTCGACGCTGACTCGCCTCACGGCTGCGCAATAATGCAAACTCGATATTGGGAAAAACCTAGCAACTCTCGATCCGCTCTCGTCTACATTCTCTAGTAATATGCCATTCGACCATACGGACAGCCACGAGTCTATGCCGCCGCTGGTCGCTCCTTTTTCCGGGTACAACTCGCGCAAGGGTTCCTGAATTCCTTGTAAGCCATCCTTACTCTGTTGCGGAACCGCCGAGCCGAGATAGAGTACACGGCACCGACAAATCGGAGTCGACTCCATTTTGACACTGCACTATCACATGACACTTATTCACTCGAAAGCACTGCAATTGATAAGTTATTGTTCGTTAGCGGGTGGCGTGTACGTGCGCTGGCCGCGAGACGGGCGCGGGTCTGAGTGAACGGAATTCAAGATGGCCGGAGCGCGGGCGGCGGGCGCGCGGCGCGGGGGCCATACCTGCGCTTACGCACCTGTGAAGACGCCTCTACGACGGGCATAGTAGGTACATAGGTAGAGGGTAGTGGCGATGAACCGGCATTGTGTCAAATGGATCGTCGCGAATTCGGCCGCATTTCTCTCGTCGCCGCGTCATCGAGCGGCCGACGTGACGGAATGCCACACTTTTGTCTTTCTTTAGTGAAATCTGAAGGTCAGTTGACCGATGGGAGATAATTATTTTCCTTGCGGCTTCGTTGCATATCAATTAGCTCCGGTTATTTTACAATTGCCCTTCCAGACGGACGTATTCATGATCCATTCCGGTGTTGAGTAGGCGTTGTTAAGAATAATGGCACATATTTGCGTTTTTTTTTAAAGATTCAGACTTGCCTTGTTTCTTTCTACAACAGAAATATTACTTTACACTTTGTGACAGATAAAGAGGAACCAAATCAAGATTTAAAAATCGAATTTTCGTTTCTTTAATAAAAAAATTAGGTAATTTTAGTTTCTAAATTGTGGTATAATGTCGTAAAATAAGATCTCTTATTATTTAAGTTTGACACAAAAGTGGCGTGACCTCCAGACCAATACCTACAATTTTTACTTTTTCCTCGGCTAAAGATAAAGATTAAAACGAACCACTTGTAAAAATTTGGACAACAACACAACAAACACGACAAAATACGACAAAACAACAATAACAACAAGCTGTCACGCCGGGTCCCTAGCGGGGTAGGCAGAAGGCACCGAGTGCCAAATATCTCCGAAAAAAAATTGTAAAAATAAAAAACAAAATGATAACGACCACGTCTTAATTCATTTATTGTATAAAACACACTATTTACAATAATTATTCACTTGCAACGGGACATATAATCACTTCAAATATTAACCATATAAAAATACAGTCTTCATATTCTTTTAAGTAATTAGGACAAATATTTACAGTCAACCCTCCTATAGCGCGGTGAATGCGCACCGCGTTGTATGGAAACCGCGCTATAAGAGTCTCAGAATTAGTACAAATCGCATCATTCGTACCGCGTTATATGGAGACCGATAAATACAAAAGACAAGATAAATTATAAATTATTTTCATCGAATCGAAGAGTTCGTTCTGAAAGTACCGCGTTATTGGAGGGCCGGTCGCAATTTCATCTCCGCGTTATATGGAAACCGCGTTCTGAAGGTACCGCGTTGTAGGAGGGTTGACGGTGCATACTACAGCTATACATTAATGCTAATATTTCAGTGTTCCCTTCACGTATCGCGACGATACATATAAAATGTATGGAAACTATTTGAAAATACAATAAAGATCCAATGTTATTCATGTGTGTGTGTGTGTTTGTATTTGACTGCATGTTAATACATAATATATATATAGATAGTGTTCGAACTGCGACCCCGGCCTACCCTAGGTATAAAACTATGCTTAATATCTAGGTGTCTTGAATCCTGGCTCCTCCGCGGAGTGCTGCGGTGCTTTCCGTTTTTGAATTATATTTTGTATCTGAAAAACAATGCATTATTTAGATCACAATGGTCAAGTGTGTGTGAGTTTCAGTCTCAACCAAAGGCTATATATTGTATTATTCTGTATATAGCTAATACAGAACATATACCAAACATTTTCAGTATTGCCTTTAAAAGCTTTATAAATCATTACTGACAAATAATACTTTTAATACGTTAATAAGTAAAAAAAAAATGTTTTTGCCAACCAGACCTTAGACACTATTTTTGATGAATTTTTCATAAAAAGTTCGTGTCATACAGTGACAGTTGTCGAAAAAGTATGATATAGTGAATTTTTGTTTCCAACTAAAGTAAAGCCTGAATCATATACACCACAAATATATAAAATTTTAAATTATAAAACGAGGCAGAGGTGCATCCCAGGATCGAACCTAGACTCCCCACCCCCTTCCCCCCCAGAATGGAAGGCTGAATTTCAAAACAGTAGACTATTTCTGCTTACATATACTTCGTATTAGTTGCATGGTGCTAAATAAATAAGCGGGTCACCTGCTGCCACTCCCTGTCGAGTTCCGCCTTCTCGCTCTTGTCCTTGGTCTTCCTTGTCTTGCGGCCGTCCTGCGTCTTCACGCCGTACTGGAACGCGGCCTTCGGCAACGCCTCTTTGCTGCTCATGTAAGCCGAGTACTCCTCTTGGGTGTCGAAGTCCCAACGACCTACGATACCAACCACATTTATATAAAAAAAAAACCTTGATGCAAGCGCGAGCACAATCATTTAACATACTCCTAAGAAATGTAACACGGGCGACGACATCGCTGAAAGTGTTCGTAAAAGTCAATAACACTCTACTTGAATAAATGTGTAATATTGTTTAATCTATACCTTAGTACCTAAGTATTATAACCGAATAACCTTGTTATTCTCAATGAATCGAACACTGTTTATTTTGCTATTAGAAACAACAATTTGAATTAAGCACGAAATTGCTCCGGACTGTTATGGCGTCTTGAATGAGGTCACGCCGTGCCGATGTATTCTTGTTACCTACTTACCACCAATTGGTCGTTATTGTCAGCTGCGAGGGATCGATGAAGTAGTATCAGTAACAATAAATTAAAATTAGTCACAAAGTTTGTTGTGTCTGAAAATAGGAATCTCTCACCGATAGGCCCTTTCTTGTTGCCGGCGTCCATCTTGGTGTAGTCGACCTCGTCGTCCGAGTCGTCGATCGCGTCGTCCATCTCGCGGAGCCCCGGGTAGCACTCCGCGTAGCCCTCGGGCTCGGCCGCCAACCGCGACAGCAGCGCCGCCGAGCGCTTGTCGCGGTCCTCCGCCGTGGCCGCCACGGGCCGGCGCGGCAGCGGCCCGGGACCTACAACACGAGTACGGCCAACGTTGAACGGAGCGATACTGCGCCGTTTGCGTGCGTGTACGTGTGCGTGCACCTGTGCGTGCACGTGTGTGTGTACGTGTGCGTGGGCGTGTACGTGTGCGTGGACGTTTGCGTATGCGTGTACGTGTGCGTGTGCGGTCGATGAGCCGACCTTCATCCTTGTCGTGTTCGGGCGGCTTGTCGAAGTAGCCGGTGCGCGGGCGCTCGTCGCGCAGCTCGGCGCGCCGCTCGCCCGCCACGTACTCGCCGATCTCGCCGTAGATAGACTCATCGTTGCGCCCCTTCTCCGTCTGCTTGTCCTGCACACAACAACACCGATACCGATACCAATGATCGACGCACGGAAAATTAACGGCTGTTCTTCTTCTTGCTGTGCTTTTTGTCCATATTGCCCAAATACATATATATTTATATAATCGACGTATTCTTTTTTTTCAATAAATAACACACAACTCCGACGCAATGATCACCGGGTACCCAGGGCAGATGAACAGATGCAACGCTCATCAGTTTTCTGATCGACTGAAGATATTTAAGCGAAATATTCATTTCCATAGTTGTTCCAGACCAAGACTTAGAGGCCAGTCAGCCTTCAGCCCTGGCCAGAAGCAGTGTTCTCGTGCATGAGCGCCACCTATCGGCGGCGCGCGGTACCTTAGCGCGCTTGAGCCTGCGGTGGCGGCCGTGACGCAGGTAGGAGAAGATCTGCGCGAGCTTGTCGAGCACGACGTCGTTGGCGGCGGCGGCGGACGAGCGCTCGCCGGGCTCGGGCACGTCGGCCTTGCTGCGCGTCAGCGTGGTGGGGATGTCGCTGTCCACGCTGCCCTCCTCCTCCAGCTCCACCACGTACGCGGTGCGCCCCGGCGCGAACAGCTCGTTGCGGTGAGCCTTCCTGTTTCTGTCGAGCGAAATAAAAAATTATTATTGCATAAAAATGTATACGAATCGTTTCTTATATACATTCAATGTTACAAATGGGCCACGTGACGGTGAGCGATCACCGTCGCCTGTGGGCGTGTGCGTTACCGTCGCGTCAATTTTTGTTATTATTGTTATATCTGTAGCATTGAAGCGCATTATTGTTACCAGTACCTTGACAAAAATCGATATTTTATGACTATCTTAGTAACAAGCGTTCCTATACCAGTTTGTGAACCAAAGGACTGTTACAGTTTCGATGGCAAGGAAAACACTACGGCCGTGCTTGCCTCAATTGGAATCAAACCGCTCCCATGTTGGTCAATAAGGTTCAGGTTACATTTTACAACACTCAGTTCAAAGAAGCCCTTTATTTTCTAACATTTCATTTCAATTGTAACACTTAATACTAAACACTTACTTTTGCTCCATCACGAGGTTGAAAATATTTTTTCCCATTGGTGTTTTAAACTGGATCTCTTCCTCCTGTAAACAAATCATGGTATTAATATATACATTATAGTTTTTTTTTTAAATCAATCATATATATATTTAAATAATAATTAGACAGATATATATATATATATATATATATATATATATATATATATATATATATGTATATATATATATATATATATATATATATATAAATATTATATCAATTTGAAAAAAAAACTTTACAAATTTTCTTCTAGACTATGTCAATTTTTCTGAATACTGACAGTAATTTATTGTACTGTATCATGGATCATTTCTCTTTAGTGCTAAATATGGGTGTGTTGATAGTTCCTCAGCTTGGTTCTAAAGCTCAGCGAACAATATGCTATGGAAATAAGTACGGGGTGATATTAATTTAATATCGTCACCCAAATTGCGCGCGCTACGCCGTCGAGCTTTGGCTGTAGTGCCGCGCATGACTGCAACCTCCTTACGTCCCGCTCTCCTTGCACGGGTGGTTCCCGCAAGGACGAGAATCCTAGAGCATATTTGATGACATACACTACAGTACTAGGTCACCTATGCGGTTTAGTGTACAAGTTACTTTGCGTTACTAAAAGATAAACATTTCTAATAAAGTTGCGTACATCCTTAAAGAAAGATTAAAATAGATTTATATTATAATTTCATTTTTTCATAGTTTTTCATGTTCCACTGTTTGGCATGGTTATACTGTCATTATGAGAAGGTTTGAGGTTACTCTACTACGCGGTCCAGGTTTAGCGGACTTTACATATCCCGCTCATTTGGGCCCGCCTTTTGTACCACAATTTATTTTTGTTTCAATGAAGAATATATAAGTAAGGGCAATGACCTTTAACCTCGCATATTGGCATATTTCCGAATACTATGAAGGTATTCTATAAGCAAAGTCAATACACCGAACAAAACAATAACGCTTGTTATTCACTTGTCCATTAAAGACCATTACCGGAAAGAACAAGAGGCAAGGATCTCTCACATAGGTATATTGCGTATAGTACATGTCTTGTATTGTGTAGGACTGTGTTAAGGAGCCTTGCCGTTCTTGGCAACTTTTATTCACTCTTATTGGGCCACTGCTGGACCACTCCTCGCATAGTGAGAGGGATCTTGGCCTTAGTCTGAGGAAGGAAACTTAGCGTGAGGAAACTTGCACACCTTAGATATGTTATAAAGTATATAACATTTTCTGAGATGTGAGAAGTCTGCAATCCGCAGTTGGCCAGCGACTAAGGTCTAGTGGAATACAGTCTTTCGCAATAAAAGTAACCTAGGAAATGAAAATGCTGCCCAAAGTCAGTATTCCGCGCGGACGAAGTCGCGGGCAAAAGCTAGTTCTAAATAAAATAATGCAATGAAATCAAGGCGGGGGACTCAAGAGTGGTTGAAAGGGGCTCACTGTCGCTCTGAGGCTCTCATTTTAAAATGCTGTTCGCCGGGCACGTCCTTTGGCGCTGACCCTAAGTGTTTTCATCAGTTTGTAATTGCCTCAATTGGGAAAATATGGAATTTAAAATTGAAATATTTTAAATTTACACCAAAGAAATAATTAGATGTAAAATAAGTGCTTTGCATGTTTTCTTTTGTATTCAAAGGTAAGTGAATCTTTGGTTATAAATAACATTTTTGGTTAAATATTGTAACGTAATTTGTGTTCACAGAAAAACGCAATTATATCTTGTATTAAATCCCAATTGCACACCAGGGTATACTACATATTATTATATCTATGTAAAAAAATCTACATATATCTAATGGTATGTTTTCGAATGACAGATTTTCATCAAGTTCAATATAATGAAAAAGTTTTGTACGCAAATAAAAACAGTGTAAATTATCTCTTTCTGTTCATACATTCCAATTAACTTCACAATCAACATCCAATATTGGAAGGGGATCGGCCGAATCAACTCGTTTGCAACATTTTAACTTGAAAAATTACCTAAACGTGTGTATAGATATTTTTTAAATTCAAACATGGATTTCGAAAAGAGTTTAATAATTGAAGTGTTTGTTTGTTCTGTGTCTATGTGTAATAAAAATATATAGTCGTAAATGTGTAGTCGTAAATGGTATCGCAACATATCGAAATAAATCTCTTCGAACAAAGGTGTTCATGTAATTTCAATCGAACTTCACTAAACATTCGTTTGATTTTAAATTCTTATCGCTACCAGCTTTCTTGAGCGTACGATATAATATTCAAAAGCGTAAAGTAATATTCCCCACAAATGTAGACAATTTTTCGGAGTGTTTTCCTTATCGTGTTCGCGAAACAAGGCTGAGGACACAGTTGACAGGTTTTATCGTAGCAAGTCGGCGTTCAGATAAACGCTTATTACAGCAAATAACAATATTAAATTTTACTGCTCAACGCCCTTAAACAAACAAGTAATGTTTTCGCTTATATTTCTGAAGGTTTAGACACTATACAATATACATATTTAAATAGTTTCCATGTAAAAGGAACTCGACAATCATTAATGAACATTTGAAGCTACACGGGAAGTTCTCATATCCCTATATAAATCCGTAACATGTGAAAAGTACTTTAAGTTAATAAATATGTAGGTAGTTATGTATCATTTTATATTAATACAACCTAATACCAATAATGAATACCGCAACTGAAGGAATTCAATGTAATATTTGATGATAATGGCGATAGGCTGTTATTTGTTAATGTATTATTTGTTGACAAGGGAAGTAACTTGTTATCCCGTCAGTTTTCAGATCCGACCATAATATTATTAAGTGCTTCGCTTCTTAAAATCGAAGTGCCCTTTAAGAAGATAAAAATCTAATCTCGAAGTACGAATGAGACTGTCGCGATTAAAATTTGTAGAGGAAAAGTTTTTGTGGGGAATTATAGAATTACGTAACATCACGCCTGTAATCCCCTAAGGGGTAGGCAGAGGAGTGTAGTACATCCACATTTCACCAGTTACGTTTAAGTCCCACAATGGAATAGGTGGTGAGCCTATTGCCATGCGCCGGGCGCACATCCAGACTCCGAGTCACTGCTAGAAATTCTAAATTAGACAAATCCAACAGTACTCAACCCGGGATTTGAACCCAGGACCTCCCGATCGGCAGTCGCGCTAGCAACCGCCCGACCAACGAGGCAGTCATGTCAGTCATATAGAATTATATGGAGCATAATATGAAGATTTAGGCTAGCGGTTTCTTTCCGTCGAGCTTGAATATTGCTTGCCGAGATCACAGGTGTTATTGTATTAATATTATACCTGGACTTACGGAGCAACTTTTTTCATTTTCGCCGCCGCGTAGCTGCCAATAACCGCACACAATACGCATGCATTTAAATATAACGAATAATATTAAAAATGTATGAACTTAATATCACTGCATAGTATAAAATAAAGTCGCTTTCCGCTGTCTGACCCTATGTATGCTTAGATCTATAAAACTACGCAACGGATTTTAATGCGGATTTTTTAAAAATAGATAGGTGATTCAAGAGGAAGGATTATGTGTATAATAATATACGTAGTGATACGTAGAGGTGAACTAAACACACATTCTACGAAATTCTACCGCCAAAGGGGATTGCGGCGACGGGGGCGGGACGAAGTCGCGGGCAAAAATTAGTGAAGAATAATAATAAATAAACTAAAAAGGAGGATGTGCGTCCGGTTGACAAATATGGAATTATTTGACACCGGATACTTTCTGTCTGCCAAAAAATAATAATAATATTCGTGCAGAGTCATACAGTCAAAAGCAGTAATAACGGAACCGAAGTGAGATACAATTGTAGTTCATATTTGAATTATCACAAATCATCAGCCTCGTAATGTTTAATCCCTACCTAATTATAAATCAACTAGACACGAAATCGTTCTTGTCATAAACTTAAATAGCTTATTGATGGGAAGTCGTTATCAGAGCTTAGCATCTATTCGAACGTCTTCCGGTGTCCTCCGATGGAGAGTCATTAAAAACTATTTAAAAACATGTTAAAAATACTCGAAATCGAAAATGGAAATCTACAATATTTCAACTTCGCTTACACAATTTGTGCATTTGGTCACTGCAAGTGGTCACAGTATCCCTACTAATATTGTAAATGTGAATGTAAGTTTGTTTGTTACGCTTTCACGCAAAAACTACTTAACCGATCATCATGAAACTTTGTACACATATTCTTGGAGGTATTAGAAGTAACATGCGATACGTTTTAAGAAAAAAAATTTTTTATTCTATGAAAGTTAAAAAAATTATATGTCAAAAAATTAATAATCCCAGCCAAACAATAAAATATAAAGGTAAAAGCTCGCGACTTCAGCAATGGCTTCAATGCGAGCGAAGCCGCGTGTAAAGGCTAGTAAGTAATAAGTCTAAGTAATATGTCTAATGTTGTTCGCTGTGTCCTATGTCAAAGTGATGAAACAAAAAGGACTGCCAGAATAAGTTACGTTACTCTGTAAGAGATATCGTTTAAGATATTACGATGGGAATGCTTAAAAAAATATTTTTTGAAGTAGGCTAGCATTTGACAATCATATCTTACTTATTTTGAAAAGATATGACACACTTATTTTGAAAAGTGCCAAAATGTATCAAGACATTCCATAGAAGGGAATAAACTTATGACTATTGAAAATAAAATTTAAAAAATCTAAAATTACACACTCAATTACAAATACACAAAATTTATACAATTCGAATCAATTTGTAGGTTCTAACATTTCTATATTTTCATATCAAACATAATGTATAATTGATAACTTTAACCGTATAAGTTATTCAAGACATTTGTACTTAATTCTCGGTAACAAGAACCGAAGGCAATTGGAGAAACTACTCAGTTATAGCGTATATTATTTCAAGGAAGAAATAATGTAACTTTTTAAATACAATCGTACGGGATCTGAAATGCGTATACAATGTTTCATGTGTAACATATTGCAATAACTACCTTTATACGTATACGGACTTAGCCAAATATAGAGCAAATTCTTTTGTGGATTCTCTTTTGGATTTGATGAGTATCGTTAGCAAACACAATAACATATAACGATGTTTTACAGTTAAAACAGCGAGGGCATTACCGATTTTTTGAATTTCAATCCGGTTTTATATTGGATATTACAGGAATTATATCCAGTTAAAATGTAACATCCGTTATCTTGTACTCGTGTTATGAACAGAGTGATGGCACACTGCATTTTACCTACCCTGTAAGGGACTTGACGTGATGGTATGTTATTATTATCTTGTATACTTGTGTTTTTTACCTTTGCATAATCATCATCATCATACCGTCACGCCAGGTAATTTTTTTTATTTTTTTTACCATTGCAATATCGATAAATCTTTTAGTTTTTGGTACCTACTCCGTACCAGGATTGACGGAATGGAGCGATATTTTTCCTCCGGTCTTTTTCCACATCGATCCGGGACAGAACAAAAGTAAACCAGGCGGTAGACGACGGAAATAGGTAAACAAGATTTCCCGTTGAATTCCACGGAAAAAAGTCTGTTTCACTCCTCGCTTCACTGATGTTTGTGTACTATGGTGAGTTTAAAAATATATTGTGTTGGTTAACTGAAAATTCTTTCTACTGTACGTATGGTAGGTATTAGTTAAATACTAACTTAACTTAACTTAATTTAACAATGTAATGATTCTTTTAAAGTATGCAAGGCTTTTTGCACGTTCACGCCGCTTTCTGGATTTAACATTGTAGTTTTTTTAACATTGATAATTTCAGGCTGGTTATAACAAAATGTTTTCTGTTTATTCGTTACATTCACAACCTATTTTTATTTGCACTTATCGTCTTGTAAATAAACATTTTTTTTTTTACAGCGATGATTTCATCCAGCACCGCATCAATATTTTTCTTTTATCGCCTCAATTCGGATCGCGTTACAGCCGCTATAAAGCAAACCGAATTACCTAGCAATACAATTTGACTTAATTAACTCGTTAGCCTTAAAACTGCCGCTTCCGCGAGCTTCGAGAATAACAGTTATTTGCTAATTAGGAATAATAAAGCACAACGTTATTGTTACTAAGATAGTATTGCTTTGTTCCGAGCTGTATAAACCCCGGGTCTTGATATATTTGCAATGCTGGGTACCAGAGTCACGGTTTTGTATTTATTTTAAAATCTTACATGTGTGTGTAAATTGTCATATAATA
>DWDX01004255.1:0-11937 GCA_018245675.1 Agara michaeli
CACATAAAAGGTAGGTATATGCTGTCGCGGACTTTTATTTAGAACTATTCAAGACAAACAATTCTACGGTACATCATTTTTGTGTAAATCCAATGGTTTAGGCAGCGTACGCCAAGATAGCTCTCAGATGGCAGATTTTTTCAGACTTACAAACTGTAGCCTATATGTTATTCCGATGTATAATCTATATTACTGTAAAAGTTTCATGGAAATCCGTCCAGTAGTTTTTTCGACAATTAGTAACAAACATACACACAAACTTTCGCATTTATAATATTAGTAGGGAGTAGGATTGAACGAACTATAAATACCTACCTACACGATTCATTCGTAGGGGCAATGTAGTGTACGTTACTTTTTGTATCTATTGGCTATATGCAGTCCACTTACCCTGGTAACAATTGCGCTGTTTTCCCCCATGCTGAAACTAGTGCAATATTTCAAAACCACAAGTCTATAACAGTGTGTATTACGAAAAGAAGAGCGCTGCGACACACTACAAGCGCCGCGTACGTTATCTGAACGTTAAACGTTGAAAAAGTCCCCGATTAAATGTTGCAACTCGAAAAGTGTAATTTTTGCCACAAATTAAATTTCCAACTTCATAATTTTACAATAAATTTTATGAAATTAAAGCATTCCTCTCTTCCGTGTCTGAAATAGAATAATTAATGATCATTTTAACTTTTTTTTAAAGATTCAGGCCTTATTCTCCCCTTACAGAGAATTTACAGAGAATGACACAGTTTCCTCGCAATGTTTTCCTTCACTGTTATAGCGATCCAAATCAAATCTTTATTTAATGTGTAACACAGGTTATAAATATAATTCTAAATGTTACATATCAATATAACTTCCGTATTCCCGACACAAACTAAATAAAATGTACCTACTTCGAAAAATTAATATTGCTGCCATCATGTGACTATGGCGTCTTATTAACGAATTATATTCAACAAAACATTAATCAAAATCCACATAATTATAAAATTAAAAGACTGCATTAACATTCATTCGGACTTACAATTTTTTTAAGTCGTATTATCGGTCAGGTATTGATATTTCAACGCACTTAGCTTTGTACATCTAGTTAGAATAGTGGAAGAACATCACGTCCAGATCCGGGAGTGGAAGTGTAACGCAAATTAATTAACACTTATTACTCATTTATAAATATGTAATGCCCAAAAAGGTGTATGATATAAGCATTTATTGGACCAATTCGGACATATGCTGACAGTGGCTCGCATTTGCTGTCTTGCGTATACACTTTACTAGGTAGGTAGGTACCCAGGATTGAATAGCAAAATGACTATCGATTACGTAAATAAACCTTTCAATAAAGAATTATGTTCTACACGACCACAATTGTGGTAAACACACGTGTTCTGCCTCTTACTATAATTACAATACAAACTGCGCTGAGCACTAACACAATTGATTTCGACCCTATCGCACGTAACATTCACCGAAGCAATGAAAAGGACAGAGTAATGTTGCATGTTTGGTATAAACCAATATATAATTATAGCGCCAATAGCGATCACAGGTAGATACTGTAAACACTACTGTGATAGTGTTGCTAGCAACCCATACTGAAAATACGAGCAGAATACTAAAACAGTAGTAATCAATCTGACTCATGTCAGCATAAAGAACATTATAAATATATAAAAAAAGAAAGCCTCCACTAATGCTAAAACACATTAATAGTCTAGTCGTTTGTAACTGGAATTCGATCCGGAGATATTAAATCCAGTGTTTTATAATCACTCGCTATAACTGTTACGGAAAACATTGTGAGGATAGCTCCTTACTTGAGAGTTGGGACAACACTGTATATACACGTGAAGTCCCCACGTGGCCAGACAATGTTGCCAGATCACAAAAATTTCATGATATTTATTATGTCCAGAATGCTCCTGTTACATAAACAGGGAATACGTGATAGAAACATGAAAATGTGGGAAATACAAAAAATAATAATTCTGGTAACAGAAATGAAAATGAGTCTTGCGCAGTGTGCTTCTCTTGTTAAAAAGTGGCAGATTTTCGGACTATTGCGCAACATAAAAAAAATGTACACTAAGAGTTAACATTCAGACAAAATATCAGGAAGTTTATTATAAAGGAACAAGAAACCATACAGACTTATTTGATCTGTTGTCTCCGCTACACAAAACACTGTTTCCTTGTTATATAGAGCAAATTAATTTATAACAATCTACTAACTACTGTATGTAGCCATTTTTTCATAGTGGGCCAGGGTTCGTATGGATATTTGTAAATTATTAAATCTTGTTGCCGCAATCAAAGTTGCGCAGATAGTATTGTCGGTGAAGCCAACACGTTGCGCAAAATTTCCAATCAAATGTAAATAAACGTTAATAGTCAGTAAGACAAAAGTAAAACTTCAACCTCACCTTATTAAAACATTTTTGCAGGTTATTTAATATCGAAATGATTGTTCACGAGAAATTTATCGATATTATAAATAAATATTTCCGGCTACTTCAAAAGTAATGTGTAATTTGACCGCTATTTTGTGACAAACTTGACACATTAACAAATTACTTTTTTGTGTCACGTTTCTATAAAAAGTCTAAACTATTTTAAAAAAGGCTATATACATCATCTTCACAAACACAACGTAGTATTTTATACCGATTGAAGACTGCACATTTCCCTGTACTCATTCATCTAATAAATAAATAATAGTTAACACCATTAACCTAATTACTAATGAGTGTAAATAACTAATTGTTCACAAGCAAATGTATTATTTACCTATCTATAGTGATAAACATTCGTCTTATCAGAAAATTGAGAAAATAAAACAAAGCCATTTATTTCAGTACCTTTTATATAAAATACCAAAATATTATTTAATTAACAGACACAAACATCAAATTTCAAACAATTCATGTTACTGGAAAATTACAGAAAAGTTACGATGTTCCATCAAAGAGAAATTTAAATACAAAGATTAGTGTTGAATCCAAAGCAGTAAGTATACAACATAATATAGCCGGTTGCAAAAACAAAAAAAAATATATTTTCAAAATGCAAATCTTTACATCTGTAAAAGTAAGTATATATAGACTTACAACTATATGACCTCAACAAACATACTCGAGCACAGCTTAGTACAAACATCAGACTTGAGTTTACATTAATCGTTAAAAAGATTTATTACCAAATCTCGTTATAACAATGTTCCCGTACGAGACAAACATTTAACGTCAACGTAAATACTACTTCTGTTAAATAAAAGCTTTATATACTATGATTGGAGACAGCCGCAGACAGCGGAAAATATATATCTGTAGGCTCACGGGGACTAATATAAAAGAGAATTCTCATAAATATTTCATAATCATTCAACATTACTAGAGAAGTTCCGCACCTCTGTGGCTGCGATAAGTATACAAAATAATTTTATAATGACTAAACAGTGTAAAGATTCTTGGTAGCCGAGCTATGTTTCACCATGGTATCTCTGTGGATTTGGAAACCAATTTTTCCGTGGATACCGAGCTGCTCTTTGATCTTCCTGCCGATTTCCAGATTTGCTTGCTGCTTGGACGTGTCGGCAGTCCAAACACCTGTAAAAGGGAACGAGGAAATGATTAGCGAGCGTATTAATGCATTACCAATCAATATTTGATAGACAAGACAATTGATGCAACGTAGGAGCCATCTGGTCTCCTGAACTTGTACATGATATAAACCTTATAATGGACCGAGTGTCAGAAGCTTTTAATTTCAGTGTAGTAAAGTGGAGTGCACAATAAGCATTGCTTAATGAGCAGTGATAGCCTAGCGGTTTGAAATTCAGCCTTCTACTCTGGGAGCGTCTGGGTTCGATGCTGGCACGCATCGCACGCTGGCCTCTGATTTGTTATGTGTGTGTTATAACAAAAAATTTAAAAATAATTTGCTACAACGATGAAGGAAATCATCGTGAGGAAACCTGGAACCTTAGAGATATTGTAAAGTATATAATATTCTCTGAGGTGTGCAAAGTCTACCTATCCACACTTAGCCAGCGTGGGTGACTGTGGCCTAAATCCCTCTCACAATGAAAGCAGACCCGGTCCAGCATTGGATCAATACAAGGGTATAAAAAAAAGTTGTCTGTGAGCATGTGTGATTGATTGGAAACAAAAATGTAATATATTGTATTCTTTTAAAAGCAGTACATACTAAAGACAGAAGTGCCGTAAGGCGCAGCTGATGTACATATCATCATCATCATCATCATGTACATATTAAAGTATTATCATCAACTTACCAATTTTATCAAGTTTGGCTCTAACATTCACTACGGCACCGCAAATCTCATCAGAGTGATCAAAATTTTCACCAATGAGAAGGAGAACCTGTAATATTAAATAAAAAAAACACATGTCGGAACAATACATCAAATATTTGTTATAGAACAAATACAGCAAAATTATTATACCTTCATTCATAACTATCTATTTAATCATGTTCAGAAAGAAGAAACCGGAATAGTAGTTCATTAAAAACACTTTAATTCTTATTGTTTAAGGCAGTGTTTCCCAAACATTGTTTTGCTATGGCATGATAATTTTCACCCACATCGTGACCCACTTAATACTTTTAAACGGAAGCTGGTTCCATTAGGTAAAATACTACACATTTATTAATAGTAAAAATGTTATATAAGTACTATATTAGTAGCTTGAGTCGACAGTAGGTGTTGTTCTTAAAACAAGGGAGGAATGTTGCGACCCACTGTTTTATATCGAAGTCATGACCCAGCAAATGGAAAATACTGGTTTAAGTAATATGGGAATAAAAGATACTCACAACATCTAACCAAAATCGATCAAGATCGGAGTTTCGTTGTTTCTTCTCGAGACTGATGAGCCACCGACCGCCCATCTTGTTGGCATCATCCTCCCACATGGGGCGGATGCCCTGCTTGAAGACCGCATAGTCGTGGCCCTGACGCAACTCGGACGGCAACTTGATATGGTGATACAGTCTGAAGCGAAATGCTACTTTAATACTTAAAGAATTTAGGAAAAATCATATTAGGTTTTTTTTTATAATTCAGCCCATCAAACAGGCAGACGGGCCACCTGATTGTAACTATGATTCACTCTTTGTGTATCAATTCTTTTTAACAGAGATCATTCGGTGATGGGGCATTTTGGACAGATGAAGCGGATGCGGTTAAAAAACAAATGCTGAAATAGATATGGAATATTAGGGTAAAATAAAGGATGATAAACTTGTGCAAATCCATTATTAATTTAATTTAACACGATTAACGATTTCGGCTACGGCAACTACACCTCAGTTTCATAGCTGCAATGACCAGCTCTCATGTGGCTGATGTACCCTAACTCATGTGTAAACAAACATCTACAATGTGCAGATGTGAAAGTACCGTTACTATAATGATAGTTGATGATGGTTTAGCTTTCAGTTGATCCACACAATGATGAGATAGCATCATAAAACCTATGAAAGATTGTAAGTACCAGCAGATCATGATAATACAAGCCTGTAACCATGGCAACATAATTTATTCACCAATCATAGATGCAAGTAAATAAACTACGATTACCTCCAGAAATCTTCCACCGTATCAAAAGTGGTGAGCTCAATGAGGTTCTCCTCCCAGGTTTTGGTCCTATCGTTGTCGTAAAACCACAGACTCCATGTGTTCTGCAGGGGATGCTTGATCAGGAACTCCGGCGGAACCTCGGCATTACTTTTAGTTTTGCTCTCTGTACCAGCAGAACCCTTGAAAATACAAGTCATTTTTTTATTTAACCTAACCTATCACGCGCAACTAAACCGCACTAAAACTATTTAACAGGGAAATTTTAAGTGCAGTAAGCCGTAACTAATTGCGAATTCAAGCCAGACAGCTGTAAAACAACGATAAATCCGGCGTGTACGAAACAAATGCTACAGTGAAAGTTTGCCGAGCCACATCAGCATAGCGCCCGTAAATCATAAAAAACAATTCAATATAAATAGAAATGACGGTAGAAATATTTGATCTATTGAACTAAATTATAATTCAAACCTACCTCTACTTCTTCAGTATTATTTCCAGCCATGTCACAGAAATCTCTTGAACTCGGATTTTTTACAAAAGACAGAGACAACCACAGTGTTGCAACACTATCAGACTATACGTGTGACAGATAATAAACAAAATTTGGAAGCCAGTAACAAACTAAAAAATAATAAGTAAGTTGATGTCAAATAGAAGATATTCTGTAATCATACAATACTCGTTAAAGGTTTTTGACTTATACGTATTGCACGTGACTGAACATTGAAAAATTGCATTTATGAAAAATCGATCATGGCAGCCCTAAACACGACACGTCAAATTTTGACGTTCATGTCAAACAAATCAAATCGGTCAAATCAATTTATCAATTTCAGTTTAGATTTTTACATTGCTCACAGTTTGCCGGTTCTATCCGTCCAAATTTCGTAATTACACCAAAAATCACGTACCAAAAATTAAGAAAATGTCCGTACAAACGATGCTGCTAGATTTTTCTATAGATCCCGCTCGTTTGGGGGACGAAAGCGGTCAAAAGGCTGTATTCGGGCAGTTAGAAACTGTGTTAAAAGATTACATACCTAATCTGCTTTTAGCCGCTGATATTAAAATAGACGGTGGGTCTTTGAAATTACTGACAGGCAAGAAAGGCACGACTGTGTCCGTGAGATTATTTGATCGTGGCCTGGTTACTGTAAATATTGAATATTACAAGGAGGACAACGAGGAACCCGTAATAAGTTTCAAGGTGAGCTCAGCTTTGACTTAAAATAGCGACCGTGCAGTCTGTGATCACATCAAAATAAATCATTTGACAAATGCGTTTCGCGCGAAAATTCACTAACACATTTATGTTGCTACAACTATACTCAAATTTAAGTACCATAAGTACCTGAAAATAAATTTATCATACAAGATACTATATCATAACTTATCATTAACAATAATATTATTAATAACATAAACTAATTTGTAACCTGTCTATGCAATAAGGACAGTTGTTAAGTTGATCTGTAACTTTGTGCCATGCCAGTGATATGCCAGTAACTTGTGTGTAACTTGTGATATGCCAGTCACTGCAAAATATTTTAATAATAATAAATATACACACAGTATAGTTATTACAAATTAAGATTGAGAAATCACACAGTATTCAGTAATTTCTGGGTGGCTTATTATTGCAGTGCAAATGCTCTCGACTGTTAACTAAAATAATTCATTGTAACTCTGCTACTGATTCAAAGTAACTATATAGAAGAAAGAGCTTGACAACTCAGGATTATTAAAAATACTTAGATGATCTCCCATAAAGTTAATTGAATGGTTTATTATAAACTAGCTTTTGCCCGCGACTTCCTCTCGAATCACTCTATCCATTAAAAAAAAACCGCTTCAAAATCCGTTCCGTAATTTTAAAGATCTAAGCATACATAGGGACATAGAGACAGCGGAAAGCGACTTTGTTTTATACTATGTAGCGTCATCAAACCGAGAAAGCCATCAATATGCTATGTTATTTAAATGTGTTGATAACATCTACTAAATTCATTTTACACATCTTCAAGTAGACTTCGAAAAATTCAGAATTGTTTAACTGAGTTACAGATTAACTGGTAATATGGGACCCACACAGGAATGAAGTTTCTTAAACTCTTTCATTATGAAGAATTTGATTATCTATATGTCTATATGTTTGTCACGTTAAGCCCCTCAATGCTACTTTCTCTCTCTTTCTCTCTCTCTCTCTCTCTCTCTCTCTATCTGTAAACTGTATACATTGTTTTCTTTCATTTTTTCAATGAATATAATACAAATTAGCGAATCAAATCAAAAACTTTGATATTGAATAAAAGTATACATTTATTAAAAAAGTAATTACAAAATCGTGAATTGTAAATTATATAAAAAATACTCATAACCGTCTGAGCATGTTCATGTCTCTCATTTATAATAGAAAGATATGAGAGAAAAGTTCCATGGAGGGACAGATTTTGACCGTTCAACTCCCACGGCGAACTGTGTTAAAAGAACTTCATTCCAATTAAATGAGTATTATTTTGGAAGGTTGAGCGTTTTGTCTTATGTTTTAGTGCTCTAAACTACTGGAAAGTTCAATACGAGTCACGTTGGACTGTGAAAGACTAAAATTGTTGCCAACTATCAAACGAGGCTATAAATATGATATATACTTAACTAGTTCAGGTTGGCCCACTGCAGAGCTTTTTTTTAATATATATATATTATATAGTATATACTGATTTTTAAAGTCACTAATTAATTTTGTTTTGTTCCTGGTCAGCGAGTATTTTACAATAGCTAAACCTCACTTATTGTTTCCTGATTTTTTTTTATGTCGAGTTGTAATCAATCGTTCTTAGTATACAGCGAATAAATTGGATTTGTCACCTAAGTCACACTTCTTTTCATGCCATTCAAGTGAACACTTTGCACAAATATACACATAAATTAGTGTTGGTGGTTCGTGTTATATTCCTAGATGTCCGGACACATTTCGTTTCATTTATTTGTCTTTGTATATTTGCATTGTGAAATCACAGAGTGTTTTGTCATTTTTACCATTGCACTATATGTGTTAATTTACAACAATTGCTTTTGAATTCTAATCTACCCTCAATTTTATATGAAAATATAATTGATCGGATATGCATCTTACACTGGTAAATGTAAAATATGAATGTGTAATAATCTGAGCTGGAAATGAATTTATGGACCTTAGAATAATATTATCTTCATTCCAAAGCCCCTTATTAATTCAATAAAAATGCAATACAAATTGTTTGGATACTATAAATAAAATAAATTGTACGCATAACATAAAATTAGATTTTTAAGTTTTAAAGTCTGTTATGTAAGAAGTATACAACTGAAGTTTTTTATGAAGTAATGTGTCTTACATGATTTAAAATAGTCAATTTTACAGTTTAAAAGAAACATTTCACATATATATTATGCATGTAAGTCATTAAAACTTTTTTTCAATGTACTAACCTAACGTATACCTCATGAACTAACTAGAATCTTCCGGTAATAAACTGAGAAGACGCTCAACCTTACATCTCTCGGGATCCAATTAGAAATATGGTTTTTAACCTGTTACTGTAAAGGCTACTTTCAATTGCGTTTATTTAAATGATTATCAATAGACTCGAATAAAACCGATAGGTGTTGAATCTTTCGGCAAGAGTTCCTAAATTAAATCACTGTGTGGAAACCTACACATCTTATTTCTTCATAATTTCCTCAATGTGTGCAGTATGAAAATCAGTGCTCGGTTAATATGGCACAATTAGACCATTACTAATTCTTAGATAAAACCTATTTTTACAATGGAATGAGAAAATGGTTAACGATGAAAATGATATTATTACCGTTGTGTTTATTCTAAATTTGTCAGATGGGATTTTGTTTGTCCAAGAGTGAACCAAGCTTTAGATTTGACTATTCATGTTTGTAACTGACAATTATTAGGCAAATCTGCAGCGTTCAAGGCAGCACCGCACCATCGCATAAGATCGTAGCCCAAAGCAGACCCGTTGAAGTTTTAAAAAAATAAAGTTGAACTGTACGCCCTTTTACGGTGATATGTTAAACCGCTTTAGCATTAGTAAGGCATGCTAGTTACATACTCACATTTATGTCAGATTTGTTTTACTTTTTCCTTTTTATCATATATTTTTTAATAGTCCGGCCGAGTATTGGAAAGTCAGCTGAAAAAATACATCACCGTCATTAAATCGCAAGTATACGCCCCCATAAAACGGTGTCTATTTGGCAGGTATTATCCTACCTCAGGTAAGTTTGAATTGTTTTTATTATATCAAACGTTCTATAACCAGTTCTTAACGTATACCATGCTCATATCGTACACCCCCAGAGTTGACCCAAATATTTAGTGTTCCTAATGTGCGAGAGAGACAGGAACAATCGTATAACGTTATCAGATGATGAAAAATGTGATATTTTAATTAATAACACCATCGGTATAGTGACAACTCATAATTCATTATCCAATGCCACATGCAAAGTTTATTTACTTTCCTAAGGTTTTGCAGTCAATTTACGAAAGTAACATCAAAATTGCTTACCGTCAAGATTTTAGTACAGTTCATTTATATTAGAAAGTCTTGTTAATCTTGTGTGCAATGACATTAAACTAATATTATAAACAAGGAGCAAACAGCCTGGTTTTGTTAACTTACATATTTTATCTATGCAAGAAATGCTATAATTCCCTGGCTCAGATATAAAGAACTATAATCTAGATTATACATGACGATGACAGCCTATTTCGTGATTTTTAGACTTTGTTACATGACAATCCTATATTTTAATTTACTCATAACTTCTTCTCCTATTAATTTTTGACTCAGACAAATTATATCTTAGCATTTGACACTGGGACACTGGCCGGCTATGACTTAATTTGTATAGATAAGAAAAAAGATGGCCGTTAAAAAAAAAATACAACCATATCAATTAATTTTCGAATCTATATCTTAAAATATAAATAATAAACACTTGAATGTAATGAAAGCTATAACATTTAACGTGAATTAGAAACCGATATTTCAACATCATCGAAATAGATAATATACAGTAATTACATGGGGGTGTACTACACTCCTCTGTCTACCCCTTAGGGGATTACAGACGTGATGTTACGGTTTTTTTTTACATGCGTTATAGGGGTAATTTTTAAGGTGATATATGATCCCTTTATTATGGTTCCAGACGAGAGACTCCTGGAGTACGATATTGATGGCATTCTGTTCGACGAACAATCGCCATTCCAAAGAGTACAAATTGTACATTCCAAGTCACTTGGAAACATGTTGGTGCTAGACGATTTACAAAGTAAGAATCTAATATATTTTTGAAAGTCTTTTTGCTCGTAAAATGTTGAAAAGGTTGTTGGGGAGAAACGGCTGTTTTGGCAATAAGTACGTACTAATTTTTTTTTTAAATTATTGCTGAACGAGGGAACGTGAACAAGAGAACACGGAAATTACTAGAAAAAATAATGTTTATACTGTGTTCGTGTTGTAGATAAAAAATGTAAAGAAACCATGTAATAAGTAGCTGCTTAATAGAATTTACAATAGAAACTCTATAGACGCCGTACCTGTCCCTCCAAATCAATGGGTTAAACATGGAAAAACTACTGTTGCGATCACAAAATGCACGTGGATGCATTAACAATTATTAAATTGGTTCCTTCCTAAAGTTGTGAGCGAATTACGTCCTGCCAGCATCGATAATTGTATCAATAAATGTAACTTGGTCATTGTAATTCGTAAATCATTGCAAGTGTCCACAGGCGACGGTGACCACTTACCATCACGTGGCCCATTTGCCAGTTTGTCAGTTTGTCAGTTTGTCAGTTTGTCAGTTCGCCAGTTCGCCAGTTTGCCAGTTCGCCAGTTTGCGTGCAGTTTTGAAATAAAGAAAAAAAAACTCCACGCAATAATGACCCTGTTTGCTTCACAAAAATCCCTTCTATTGTTTTTTTTTAAATCTAATTGGTTGTAAATATGTATGTTTTATTAAGTACTTGTTCTTTTATATTATTTCAAATAGACATATTCATTTCAGATATTTCAGAGGCTGACCTTATTTATACTGAAACTTTAATGCAGAGAGGCAAAGAGAGTTACGAGGGAAAGGAAATTGTCATTTTAGGTAAATTATTTTTGTTTTTTCTATTGTATTTTTCCTACGACATTTACCTACTATGTTAAGTCACAACGATGATGATGGATGATGAGAGAATGACATAACAGATATACAATGCGAGTGTTGATGGATATAGGCGCCGTGGGAGACCTAGACTCCTATCTCGACCGAATAGGTCAGAT
>DWDX01004256.1:0-11935 GCA_018245675.1 Agara michaeli
ATAGATTACCTAACTAGAACTTAAAAATGTATTATGCGATTCATATCTGGAACGCAAACGCTTCAATCGACGGCACCGATCCGTTTTAAGGAACCGAAGTCGTACGTACATTCACTACAACACTTGATCATTCACATGACGAACGAATGACCGCGTTGATAGCATTTCATATTAGCGAACGTGGCTTTTGGAGCATCGTTCAATTAAGGGTACGTGGTGACTAACTATTAGGCGTATTATGTCTCTTTCATAACGTAAAAAAGGGAAGGGAATATGTGTGTCTACAATTGATTACACACACACACTCACAAACACACACACTTGTTTGTTACATCCATCTGGGCGCTTAGTAAACAAGGAAAATATTTAACATAGTAACTGTATTAACCGACGCAAAGTATTCGCCGGTTACGTAACCGACTACACGGATATTTTGGAGAAGGAACGTTTGGAAGGGGGGGGGGGGACGGCAGAGACTAATTTTGCGAGATCGCATTCGTTCTCTGGTCAAAATGTTTATAAGGCACAGATGTTATTCGAATACATATATGTATATGTAAGT
The DNA here is from genome assembly GCA_018245675.1 of Agara michaeli. Classification (NCBI taxonomy): domain Eukaryota; kingdom Metazoa; phylum Arthropoda; class Insecta; order Lepidoptera; family Hesperiidae; genus Agara; species Agara michaeli. Next base: position 563 of record DWDX01004256.1, read on the forward strand.
AGCTATGATGAGATTAGACACTACTCGATACCCGCGAGGGAAGTGAAACATAACCGGCCAACATACCTAGTATGTATGTAATATAAGTACTATAATGTAAAATAGGTTCTAATTGATTTGGGCAGGAACTAGAAAACGGACGTAAGCACTAAATTTAGATTTTGAAGACACTGATTTGCGATCGAAATCACTTTAAAGATGTGTCACTTAACGTTACCTTATGGAAATCATGCACATTTAGGTATACTTGTATATATATGTCCATGTTGTATATTCAATACTCTCAAGTCTATTAATATTCATTCGTTTTGAAGCTAGCGACCCGAAGCCCGGCTTCGCACGGTTTGGCGTTATATCGGTATAATAGAAATATGGTAGGAATGTAGGGGGTACAGCCGAGTGTATCTAAGTCGGACTACTAATAATAGTGGCTGTGGGACGCAACGGTTTGTTTCGCGCGAATATCGCCTCTACGCTTACAACAACGCAAGAGGACCAAAAACACCCTTGTACAAGATAAATCACTCGTTGTAAAAAAACAGTGATTGGCAGTCGGAGACCATTTTAATCTAGACGAAATTATTAAAGCGATAAAAGTGCATACTTCATTATTAATAGGAGGAACAAACGGAGCAATATTCACGCTAATTATGTATCTAGGTTTATTCTATCATATTTAGTATACAATCAATATTAATCTTAATTGCATAATCAACGGCGTACGACTATGTTCAAGGGGAGTCTCATCAAATGCAATAAGTATCTCTCGATTCGTCTTAGCCTGCGATAAAAATTAGGAAACATATAATACGACAGGTTTAAAACGGTCGAACTCGAGCGACAGTCATAACCGAATACAATGCATCGAACGGCGGCCGGATACATCGAACAATATCGACAGATAAAAACAATGTCAATGACTTATAAGAAATCGAGACGGAGGCGTTTATTAGTCCGCATTCGTTATTGAAGTATCGAATTGAATTAGTTACGAAAGGATTTGAAGTATGCACGCACCCAATCGTATAGATAATGCAAAGCTATCTACATTATGTACATATGTATGTATATACTTTGTACGTGTTTCGTTACTAAATACGTCAATTCAACTACCAGGTCTGTATACAGTGAGACCAATATATAAACGAGACCATTTCGACACGTCATTCGATATAAATTTAATAAATCCTAAATTAAACAGTATTTAACACTAATATCCTCAAAATACGTTTCCCCGTAATATGAAATCACGTATATGTACATATATAGCACATAATAGGCAATCGTACTCGGGGAAAATAACAAAATTCAATATGTAGGTATCCGGATAGGGGCGGTGACTAAGCCTAGCGCGCCGTCAGCAATGTAGCAGGTAAAATACGCTTAATGTACTGCTACGAGTAAAGAGTAAGATTAAAGCATTCATAATAAACAGCCAACAGTACTAGGGATCTGAACGAGGAGGTGCATATTCACGTCGGATTCTTGTTACGTCACAGCTATTGGAACCTTCTCCCGTTTCGTACGGCGAACACTCACTACGAAATATCTTACGAGATACCTATATCGATTTTACTACTAACAGAAATGGTTACAATCAAAGTAGGTACATATTCATACAATACGCAATAATCATATTTAAATCATCTTCGAGAAATTATCATTCCTAATTAACATCAACATAATGGAACATAAATATTTAGTGGAAATGTTGAATATTTTATGAAACGCGAGAACAAAGTTACTTTGATAACAACGAAACAAACAGCCGAAGGTTATTATTACAACGAGTCGGTATAAGGGAACGCTTTCAGAGAGAGAGAGAGAGAGAGGGAGAGGAGAGCGGCGGGGAAACGCATCGGGAATACAGCAAACGGGACGAGAACCGGAGAACACCCACGCTCCCCATTCAACAACATGAAACGAAAACTGTAATGTTCTAGCCGGGAGTAGGTAGTAGGAAGGACGGGTGAACAACCCGGGGGAGGGAGGTTGCAGTGCATTCGCCCGACGTTGCATAAACCGACCGACGACCGCCGAGCTACGCTTTAATATCCAGGAGGGAGAAGGCGTTCCAATTCCCTTTGTTATTACATAATATAAACCGTGAAAAATGTAACATACATAAATAAAATACACTCATAGTTAATGGGCGTAAAACACAACGTGCCTAAAACGTGGGTGTATTAAAATGACATACTCGTAGGAAGAAGATAAAGGAACGGACGCAAATACGAAAATATTCTGGTTCAATAAATAACTGTAAAACGATTTTGTTTACCAATTTTTTCTACCTAATATAAAAATGTATTATGTAATCTATTTGTTCTTTAATATACCACAAGTTATTTTCAGGTTCAATGAACTGTTCGAACACACGTTGAGAACACCGCAGACTTAATCTACGAGCGAGCTCTTAATGCAAAAACCTCAACATTACAAATGAATAATATCTAGAGCGCATGCAGAGAAAGAATGGATAAATTAAAACGTTATTCATTCAACGATAAACATTGGTTATCGTTCCAAGAGCGACGGCGAGGGTGGAGGGGAAAGGGGATCGGTGTATCAGTGCTACATATATGCATTATTATCTAATCAAACTACCCGATTTAATACTCATAATACCGAGGGATAAGCACATTGTAATAATTTACGAATCGTATCATTTGGATATCCAAATCAGTACTCAGTTTAATTGAAGAGGATTTCGAGTTGCGATCGAATTAAACGGTTCGAGTGGCGAATTCACACTCGTAATGTACGAGTTTTTTTTTTTAAACGACATGCAATTGAATCGTATGCGGTCAACAATTTTGCCAATTTTTTTTTCACAAAACAAACACGTCGCGGTATGAGATATCGTTCGCATCGACCAAGACACGATTTTTATCTAATAATAGTCACACGTGGCCCTTCAAATGCAGTGTGGTGTATACACACATGTACAGACACAGTGCAGCGAAGTCACGCGTACTTGCATTGACCCACATATTGAGTGAAAATAAACATTTTATGTAGCACGATATCGGCCATACTCGAATTTGCGTGAGGGATACGGGGCATACCTGCTACGTGCAATTTGCAGCCTTTGACATGCCCCTATTTGATTTAAAAGATCTCAAGATGCCTTAATTGCCATAGAATAGAGTTAACAGAATTACAATTCCATTTAGGTGCGATTTATAATATTATATGACACAAAGAAATCTTTATTTTCCAATTGCTTATGAAAGTTCACATGATTAAGGTTGCAGTGAAAATAATATTTCAAGTTATAGCGTCAACTGCGTACTTCACGGTACTGAGATATTTGGATCTACTGTTAACGAACAATGTTCGTCAATTTTAGACTCAAAGACATCACTTCGCTTAACAACAGTAGCGAATACGATAATACTTACTAAGCTAATGAAGTACAATCTACTATAGGTACATCTAACCCTTATTGTAAATGCAAATCATGTTCCACGCATACACATGCATATGTAATTACAAGGCACGTGTCTCACATGCGCTATGATAACGTAACTTGTAACCAATCAGTTCATGGTGTTTGCCTTTCGCTTTGTTCTGGATTGGACCTCAATTTATCTATGTCAATATACAGCACAAGGTTCTTCGTTACAAATAATACATTTATCACCGTGTTACTGCACGCAATTCAGCATCTCATATTATCAGGGTACGAGTTTATGTTACTGTGAAACGTGCAAATCATATTCGGTTAAATACACTGCTTCAGGGCATCCGGAGGGCACAAGAGCGTTCTATTGGAAGTTTTTAAACGAGATTGGACGCCTTTATCATAGATATAACGTCTATAATGCAAGAACATCGCGACCGAAAGCTTAACAAAAGACCAAATACGATCATACACCTAAGAATCCAGCGCGCTGAAGATCGCTCACCTTCGCAGCTCTGTTCGAGATCGACGTCAGGGTTACGAGCGCTTCACTGAATGTTACACACGTGATAATATAATTTAATTGTATATCCATAAAATACAACAGGTTGCTGTAAACTGTGATTACTCACTGTATACCGTCTCTAAGGACTTAATACGAGTAGATAAGTATGATATGCTTCACATTTACATCATAGGATTTCCTTTATAACGCTCATAAATAATAAATACTGTGTGTGTCAAAGGAAGCACGCTTCCATCTCCCCCATTTGAGATTACACCGAATCCCGAGCATTGCTAGTTATATCAAGTACGTTTCGAACCAATAATTTAGTAATCGTGATTGTACAACAAATTGAAAAGGAAGAGTATCTCTAGATTTCTTCCGACTTTAAATATTGTTGACTCTGTAAATTCACCTATTCTCAAACTTCGCAAAATGTGATCAGTTTTGAAATGTTACGAGATTACGTTTACTTAATTGAATCCCATTAAGATTTAAATTGGAACATGTCTGATGAGAATTAAACCGACATTAAACACTTGCAAATGACAATATTAGATCAAACATTGTTTCTTAAGCAAGTTTACGATATCCAAAGAGCTTAACGTTAAGAGAAATTAAATAAAACACTGACGTACATTCATAATACACAGCAAAGAGTATGCAATTAGTAGTTGGGAATCTAATTAATCAACAGCGCATTTTAACTGCGAGAGTTCAAAGGCTATCGGATACTTTCGCGATAAGCAAGCCGATGAAGGGCGATCATAAGAAGACGGATACATAGCAACCGTGTTAGATAACCCACCAACCCTATGCGCATCTGATAACATAACGCTCGATATGATACGTTTGCTGTTTTCATAGCCGCTGTCAACAGAGATAAGATAAATTTTCCATTTAACTCAGCCACTGTCAATATAAATATGTTTAATAATCATGTTAATTTAAGGTCAATCGATTAATCTATCACCGAAGAAGCTCGACAGGCAACCATGTAATACAGTGTTGAAATTGAACAAAGTTATCAATAAAATTTATAAATCCTCTTCGGCGAATTGAGGTTCTAACTCCTATGCGTGCATTTCGAACTTTTCAAAATTATCACTTACTATGAACAAGAAAGGACGATATAGTGACGAAAACTTGAACCTTATAGTTTTCTATATTGTTCTCTGAGAGACTTTTCAACATGAGAGGAAAATCGTATCAAACAAAGATACGCTCAAAGTTTGATGATGATGATGATGATGATGATGATGATGATGATGATGATTATGTTAAGTAGAGCCTACAGATTGTCAGCTGATTCCATAACTTTTTAAATAAACGTCACTATTGTATCTGTTTCTAAATCAGTATAGAATCCAGGGCGGATATTGACACTGCCGATAAGCTGTCTCTTGTGCTCATTATCGGACTAAAGCCATACTGCAGCACTATTTTTCAACCTATTTATTGTTCCTCTACTGAACACGGGTTTCCTCTCATAGTAAGTAATAGGTTATAAACTATAGTCCACAACGCTGGGCAAGTGCGGAATGGTAGACTTCACACACCTCAGAAAACATACATAATCATACTCTCAGGTGTGCGAGTTTCCTCACGATGTTTTCCTTCGCCGTTATAGCGAGTTATATTTAAATTTTAAGTTATAGTGTACTGTAGGGCAAATCTTATTCCTGTTCTCTTATGAGAGGTAGAGGTTTCTTTACCATCTGTTTATCAAAGCCATAGAGATGCACAAATCTGATGAATTATAGCAATGTATGAATATATCTCATATTCATTACTGCAAAAGGCCTTTATGTGCTCGTTGCCACACGCGTACCTATATCGTAAGGCAAGTATCTACAGTGACACGTGATGGCTACATCGCAACACTGTCGCAAATTACAAATATACGAGCTGGCGCCGCGATGAGGTTTAAGGTCGACACTCATCTATCAATCAGCCACCCGGTCGGCACGGCCTGTTCGCTCGGCGTCCCCCTCCCCCTGGTAATGGGCGTAGCGGACGTGGCGTATTAATCTGGTACGGATACGGAGATAATAAGTATGGAAGTCCATACAAAAAAACTCAAACGAAACGCAGTGCTGGCGCGGAGGGTTTGATAAGTGAAGGACGACCTTTAAATGCTGTTTATAACGCAAACTGTCCGTCAGTGATTTACCGCTAGTTTAACAACGACACATTTCGATGTCTGTCGTAATTATATCGTCTATTTAATTACAAATGATTAATAAAACTTAAAGTATCTAAAGGATGAAGAAGTTTCAATACTGCTAGTTGTTATCTTTAGATATCCATTATCATACAGTGCCACTATATAGCATTCGCGGTTTGTTACAAAGTAATTCTACAATTGACAGAAACACGCATTCTAAATGCGTATTTTATGTAATATCTTGTACGATAAATATTGTGATTGGCAAAGGGTAAACATAATAGTTCTCAAACGTTACTTTAATCTACTGTATCGACGTTTAACTTTGATATCGATCGTAACAATATCAGATAAGATCAAGTAAATACCCTAACATTTTTTTTTAAATAATTTCTGCTCCATCGCAACGCAACTGAGCAGTATTCGGTTTACGTTCACCAAGAAACTCATGATAATTGGATTTATTTTGTACTACGCCAACTGCCGCGAAATATCTGTATCGTGTAACAGTATCAAAATCAATCGAAAAAAAAAAAAAAAACTTTTTTTTCCTCCCCACGTTAATGAACAAATCGATATAAACACTTCAAGGTTGTAATTTTATTGTCGGTTATTTATAGCGGGACGGTCGTAAAGATGCTGATTAGAAATGATCGAACTCAATTTGAAGTGATTGTGTACCCAACACATAGAGATTGCGTTATTGGAATCATTGTAGATTTACACGTGGCCTCACAGTGATACTCATATTTGCTGCGAGTGACAAATAAGAATAACAACTGAGTAATTGATGATAAGATAAAATTGTCTAGAACTAAAAAAAAACTAAAAATATAATAAAACACAATCATTAATTATGCGAAGCAATCACGCGACCGTGTTGAGATATTGTAATTGAGAAATGAAATAATTATAAATAAAATAAATGGAAAGGTATAAAAGAAAAAGAGTATACATTATAACATGTAAATAAATAAAAGTATAGAAATTGTCATGAAAAGTGACGGAACTCCATGAAATATGCACTTTGCGATACCGACTATCACCAGAAAAACAGCAATAAATGTGCTACCCAAAACATCTGTGACTTATCTATCTTAAGTAGGATTCTCTATGGAGTGTGCATGTGAAGTAAATAGCACTTAGTCAGCGTGTAGACTATGGCCCTAACTTTCCTCATCAGCGAAGAAGATCTTCGTCTAACAGTGGAACTATAAAGGATTGATAGTAATGATAGGGTTACATTGACGATTTAAAATCAGCTAATGTACCGGAGCCTGAATCTGAAAAAAAATATTACTTTGCATAAAATGTAACAGCCGAATGGAGTATAGATTACGGTACAACATAACACTAGTGGTTTCAGAACATAATTCCCTAAGTGACTTCGACTGTAACAGTCAAACAAATCCAGACGGTTGACTATGGGCCATAAACGCAACACGACTTCAAGGGGCACTTAACGATAGAGAAATTCACTAGTACGCCGCGTTACGAATTGTGGAAAATGTCACCGAGAAAACAATTCTCGCCTACGACAGATGTGACGACGTATACTTCTATAGGTAAGATTATATCCAATCATTAAGCAATTAAAGAATGCTACCTTTCACATTCTTCATTGCTTAATAATTTAAAATAAGAAGCATTAAGCGCGTGTAACAACATGTAATATTAATAAAGTCACCTTATCTTAAGTCATATGCGATATACACGGCTTATGATGAAAACGTCTTCAATAATGACCACTTACAGCATTACTTTGCTGAAACTGTAATTAGAATGAAGAAATGCCATCAAAACCGTCCGAACACTCAGTAGGTACTCTGAGCACATTAGTATATATTTTTTGTTGTTTTTCTGCGGGACTACGTGTGCAAATGTTATTAGATAGACTATTACAGCGTCGTAAAAACATAATAAAACATACACGACACGTTTAAAAGCGTAAACATCATTTACAACTGTAAATATGTAACGAATTCAAAAGTTCTGATTTACGTAGACAAACTATAATAAAAAAGTTGATAGACTGTTGTAATCTTTTTTAATGAAACCATTATTATTTTACTTATGAAAGATCGAGAAGTGTTCATCGAAGAGCGAAAATAATTTACCAAAAGCTAAAAACAAAAAGGAATCAAAATGATGTATTGTTATAACACTTTAAACTTTTACAGAAATTTGACGGCGCTGAAATGAGGCCAGACACCTCCAGAACCTCTGGTTTTAAAATACTTTAACAACATGCTAACAGAGAAGTCATTATAGTTTTAATTACACCGATAAATTAGCCAGATTCTCAAGGAATGAACGACCTTTTTAAAGCTATGCCAACGTTCTAATTTAATGATTTATTAATGTGAAACTTAGAATTACCTGTGAGAAATGAATAGGTTCTCAATCTATCGGATGCTATTGGAATAGTATGAAAAAAAAAATGCAATGTATCTTAAGAGCCAGACAGCTAACGTGTTGTTGTCTTGAGAAGTACTAAACCTATGCATTATAAAGACAAATAGGTGCCAAACAATGTGCGAATGCAATTTAGCCGTAAGCCAAAGTGCCGCCCCTGACATGTAGTTTGGTTTCAATATATGCAACCATTTTGGCTACATATGATGTAAATTATGAAACGATCAGATATACTTTGAGTACTTCAAGAATGCGGATTACTTTACACTTTATAATACATAGCCTGTATCCAACTACGTAGAGTACAAATATTTTACTTACATATGTAGTATATTCGAAAACAAAAGAGAGCAACAATATAGTTGCCGAGTCAAATTGACGTAACACACGCAACATAATGGAAGTTACATCTCATATAGAAGCATACCACACAAAACTTACTTTAGCGACTAGTAGCACTGTTCAAAGGCGACTAGAGACAACGTTTGCATGTAATGAAATCCAGTAGCTGAACAGTAAAACAAATGGCGGAGAAAGAAAGGAATTTGTGGCTGTCCTGAATCACTGCAGTGTCGGTTAGTGGAGGACAAATTGTTACATAAGACACCGCAGTGCACGATCAAAGGATTACGAGGCCCCTTATTTTATTGTACCAGACCTTACTTCGGGAGCTAGTATTTTGCATTCACCGCCAAGGGCATTAGACGACAAGGGTATTATTTTGCGCAAGAACGTCCAATGAAATCATATTTTACACGGGATTACTCTTGCGACGATAAAATCTATGAACCGACATTTTTTTTACGACTTCGGCTATCTAAGTTTTATAACGTAGCGAATGAATCAAGGAATAGTTGAAATAGGTAGGTATATATGCAAGTATTTCAAAATGTTAATATTAAAACATTTTACTTAAACTAGGAATGAAAGTTTAAGTCTTGAGATTATTACTGTAGATGCTGTTAGTAACATCCATAAATCTCATGTAGTAAAAAGAGAAATAAGATACATTTAGAATGATTAATTGAAATTTCTTAAGGTTTTATTAATCACGCGAGCAATTACTCCTTTTGATGGCTTTAAGTATAATACAATAGGACAGTAAAATTTTACGATGGCTCCGTGCTCTTCGTTATATTTTTTATGCCATAGCTAGCCAATATGACGTTATGTAATAAAGTTAATGAAAGGGCTCCTAATAAAAGTGTTGTAGGGAGTGGCCCATCGAGATAAGACTTCCAGAGCGCTACAGCAGATACGGTTACGCACGACCACGTTGGTAAAGCTACGCAATTTGTTACAGATATTATCGGTACTCGAGGGGCAGACCTTTAAAAAAACTGAATAAATAAATGTAAACAATGGAGTTAACTTACCTTTATTTCTGATCACAGATTATTTAATAAATAAAGGGTCGATAACTTTAAAATAATATGCATAATGTTTGTTTTAACCTGAAATACATATAAATGGATACAAATCTCGATGTTTGATATTTTCTTGAAACGCTTCACTTATCATTAGACTTACCTGATGACGTAATTGACGCAGACCACGCTGACGGGTTTCTGTTGCTTGTCGGTGATGACGGTGGCCTGTGTTTGGACCCAGGCGTAACCGCCAGTCTTCGCCAAGAAACGATACTGCCCAGTCTCGCATTGCCCCTTGGAGAATACTGAAGACAAAAAATATAAAGTCAGTTTCGAACTTTTAATCACCGTATTAGAGACTAATCAATTTTTTCCCTAAAAAAATCAATATTGCGACGGTGTCGACCTAAAAAGCGACCTCCGCACGATGATTGAATTCCGATAAAACGCACAATGAGAGACGAACAGTCAATTTCACTATCAGATCTGTACAAATTGAATTCAATATAAGGGAGCTGTCACTTCATAACTTTCCCGTTGGAGTAATCGAAAAGACAGTTACCCGATAAAAAACAAGGTTCACTGGAGTGAAACCCGATAACTGAATTGGTGAGAGATTCCGGATGTTGATGGAAAATGAATTTATGTTCTCGTCGCATTTCGTGTAAATGTTAATAAAAGTTGAATGACCGCGGACTTGCCTATGCCTGATTCGCGTGTAGGTAGTTTCTGCATCGGTAATTCATCAGCAAACTACAAAACCTGTATTTTAAATAGGTATCAAATGTTTAATTAATTGAATTGTATTGCTGCTTTGTTTTACTGCGAAACCGCGTACCAATGTAACATCTACATAACATTTTCAAAAACGATTCGATCTAGCTTGTTCTAATAGTTGTTTCCAAAACTCGATGTGACAGTACATTAAAAATTATTCTGTCACTTTACACGACACAAACGTTAAATATAGAATGATTTATTATAAAAATTTTATATAGTGGCATTGCTTATAAGAGTACCTAATGATTGGAATTTTAATATTTTAAGATTCATAGTTAGAAAGGCCAGCCACTAGATGAAATATATTTCGGGCGGCTTATCCTGTCTTGGAAATCGACCGACCTCTGGGAATTGATGTGACATATCTCGGTTCATAGTTAATGCTTTAGGGCTCCATTTGTTAAAATGGAACAAGTTTAAAGTTATTTAAAGAACAAGTTTAAGTTTTTAAGGATTAGCGTTAATATAAATACATATATTTATATTTACATTTATAAACCTATCACGCGGTAAGTTTGTCCCCGAGGACTGATTGGAAGAGGCTGCCTCAGGGTATTATGTTTGCACTTGTATACCTACATTTAGGCACTAAAATGTAAATAAATAATTATATAACCAGAATAAAATTGTATAGCAACGCAATTTTATTTTATACTAGCTTTTGCCCGCGACTTCGTCCCGCGCATATATTATTATACAAATGTTATTATACATATAAACCTTCTTCTTC
>DWDX01004257.1:0-11935 GCA_018245675.1 Agara michaeli
AATTTCTAGCAGTGACTCAGAGTCTGGATGTGTGCCCGGTGCATGGCAATAGGCTCACCACCTATTCCATAGTGGGATTTAAACGTAACTGGTGAATTGTGGGGGTGTATTACACTCCTCTGCCTACCCCTTAGGGGATTACAGGTGTGTGATGTTGAATTAATATAAAGTCAACGTTGAGGTCGAAGAAACGAATTTATTTAAAAAAATTTAATTCTAAGGCAGCCAGCCAACTATATAATGGGTACACTCATGCGATAAAATAAAAAAATTCCTTTATTATTGTCTAGTTGTGCTTGGTAGTACCAACCGCGTGGTACACTACGTTTGATAGGATATAAAATTTTAAAAATTATGACGAACTTTGCTTAATTTTTTATACGCGAAAATTCTAAATATGTACTGAGAATAGTGGAACACAAATACCTTGATTAGTCCTATGAGCTTTTATATCTTTCAGTGTAAGTCCCATTTATATAACTTGTACTTTTCATAAGGTTACCCAAAACAAATGATCGAACAAAAATTATAAAAATAGTCATTTGTCCACTACTTAAGATAAGTATCTGGGACGTAAGCGAACGTCGTAATTTTGACAGATGCTTAATAACTCAAAAATTAAATATTCATATTACAACCGATTCGTAGAATAACCGAAACCAAAAAACCAATCAAGCCTCTATTATACCAAGCTAACATAATTTAAAATATAAACAGTGTTAATTTTCACTTAATCCGTTAAAGTATGCGCGGGCGCCGGACATTTTAGTACGTGAGGAATTACGAGAGAAATCCCAAATGAGACGTAGTCACATGCAAATGACCCTTAATGGTTCTGGCCGGTAACCGCGTGGAAGTCGCCCGAAATAATTTACATTAATTAACATCTATAAACCTATCTAACAATGCTCAGAATTGATTGAGCCGGCGTTAAATAACTTGGAAATTTTATGAATTCGGTGCCTTTAGGTGTGAGGTGTCTTTAACTACATTAAATATAAACTTTACACTGTCACTAAATTCCTTGAGCATTACGTGAGTGAAATATTTAAAAAATAAATCACTGTGAACATCCAATACGGCTCTGGAACACATTCGAAATTCGAATGCAAATATTTTCCACGTCAATGCGTTACAGCTTATTCCAATCAGATGAATAATAGTTCGGAAAGATGTACCAACACAATTAGTAAGCATTCAAAACATACGGTACGTGAATCCGAATTTTTATTGAAATGTACAGTACATGTATTCGTTTTTGCCTTAAATACTTATAGTCTTTTTACCTAATCCATACATAATGTACATTAACTCTATAACCAAATCAATATGCTTACATTAAATAATTTCGTATTACTGATATTTATATTGCATTTGTATTGCGTTGCGATATGTAAAATCGATAACTTAATATTATATATCAATCGTTTACATCCAAATGACTTAATATTGAGGTTCAAAGACGAGTTTGTAAGCCGACGTTGAACTGACTTACTTAGCAATGTACCTAATTTCTTATCTATTTGGCTTCGGTTCATTTTTACGGCTTCCCAACATGCCCATTGCTCAGAATAATCCTAATCACGCAGATCATATATGTATTACAATACACTATATTTTCTACTGTAAGCATTATTAATCTCTTGCACGGTTAAATTGTTCCCTCGACGTAGACGAAGCTCACAAACAGATTTATAAAAGCCTCCATTATGTCGTCCAGAGCTTCGAACAGAAAAAAAAGATCAACAAAAACTATCGTATTATAATTAGTTTCTAAACGCCATCAAACAATCGCTTTGTAGGAGCGCACCCTTCGATATCAAGATAGTGACGTGATGGCGGTGATGTATCGACAGATACAGTAATGACGCTATTAGTGAGGTGTCGACGGCGAGCCGTGGGAGCAGATCTGACCCACATACACCGACCGGCTAATCATCCGTGCAATTACTCTAATTCGGGCAGAATTACAACGATGGCAACACTTAATTGAATCGTTGATGTAACACAACAACGCCGATCGGGCGCGTTAAGTATTTTTGAATATCGAACGCACGACCGCGCTCACATTCGCCGATGAGTCACTTCGACCGCTGTTGACTGTAGCGAATAGATATATATGTGTATTATATACATTTTTATGTTAATTTGACATTTTTAACACGTTTAATACGTTTCATGCATTAGTTGAAAGTGTCAATAAAATCGTTGTTGCATAGAAAGTTTGATAGCGTCAAACACGAAGAGTTTTATAATGTTAGGTTAATCTTAAAATATTGGTCGTGAAACCCGTACTATATAGAATCATTGTGTTATTCAATTTCGATATAGTAAAAAGTTAAGTCATCGCGCGAGCGGTCGAGCCCTTACACTTGTCACTCACAAAGTATGAACCTGCTTACGGCCTTTCTTTTTTTATTCGAGTAAATTTCAGAGCAAAAAAAGGCAGAGCGCGCGTGCGCTGGCATTCGCGCCGGCGCGCCGCGTTTCAAGCATTCTCGCGCCAAAAAACGTGCACGCTCCGAATGCTTGACGTTACTTTTAGGTTAGGTACACATTTTTGTTACATACCGATGCATTTCCGAAGATGTCCAACTCGACGGCCCGGCAGTACGAGTGTTCTCTCCACAATTCGTCCCAGTGGTATCGATGATTTGTTCTGTCACGATTTTTGAATTATCCGAATTTGAAACTGACCGGCCGTATGGCGGTTTTTATCGCGGCCATCTTGAGAATGTTTTTTTTTGTTGATCTGTTGCCAAATTTCGTTGTTTTATTGTCGAGTGACTGAGCCGATTCAATTCACCCGCTCGCCCGTGAAGGAATTACAATTTTTAATAATAAAATTTCAATCGATTGCTTTCATACTTATTAACTCGGACGTAAAATATCTAATGGAGTGATTAACCGTTAACGTGACAGTGACAGACTACAATTCAAAAATCCGGCGCCACAGATAAAAAATACGCATACGAATCTATTTTAATCGTACTAAAATGCTAACGCTCAAATGTTTAGCGTTTAAATTAAAAATTGTACTTTCAATTCAGTTCCACTGCAAATATTTTGTAACTTGTATTATATAAATGTCAACTAATCCTTAAATAGGCAAAGCCTCTCCTTATGTGCGAACAGATAAATAATATTGCATTCTGCTTTATTTGATAGCAGATATACGAAAAATTTCGTTACCACGTCTAATATCGTTTGTCTCGGAAACGAAATGTTATACAAAATGACGCGCTGATAAGCGGTTGAGATCGGATTGTTGCTACAGAACAATTTAAAACGCATTAATAGACATTTATCTTTCGCCTCAAACTTTAACGTAACAGCATTCGTCACGAGAATTGAGATTGAATGTATACATTATACAGCTTATACTTTTTAATTATGAAAGGAGACTTGTGTCCTGTTGGAACTATAAAAATTTGAATTCTTCCATACTGTTTTTGACATGTGTGACATCTGTCATCCCGTACTTAACAATCAACAGATTACGATACGAGAAGACACTAAAATCCAGGAATCTAACGATAAAAGGACTATAAATGGTATCGAACTTAAAATTTAATAAAAACTACAATTTAATTTGAACGTGGCTTAAAAATTAGTAGTAATCGGAGGGTAGATGACAAAAATTGAAGTATTACCAACAACAACAACAACAAATATAGTGGTATAAAACCAATTTGGCATTGATAAAAATTATTGATGTCAACATGATGCTTTATGCAATATGATGTCATATGTATATTGATTCCGATCTCTGCACCGCAGGATTCTAACACTCACTTAGGACACCCATAAAGCGGACCATTAATAGCGCAATGTAACGACACCTCGCACGCTAATTGCAATTTGCAGTCAACGGCACATGAACGTGGCTCGTAAAAAATGCACCAACTGTAGGCAATATTTATAAAATGCATATTATTTACGTCGCTACCACACTAAGGTGTTGGTCATAAATGTGCCGACTTAATTTGTGTCTAACACGAATCCTTTTTTTTAATTCCTAGCCTTTTTCTGAAACCCTATTTGATACCTTCTTCTTAATTCCCGAAATCTTCCGAACGATCTTGATTCCAAACGTAAGTGTACTATTCTTAAATAGTAACTAGTGAATGATACGACTAACCGCAAATTCTCTTTTGTTTCAGCCGTGCAAAGAGGTCGAGTGCCTCCCACGCAGCCTCCGGGCTTAGCCATTCCTGGCCAGTTCGCCCTTGCCAATGGCGACCCGGCGGCCGGCCTGAATAGCCATCCCTACCTCTCTTCGTACATCTCTCTCCTACTCCGGGCGGAACCCTACCCGACCTCAAGATACGGCCAGTGCGTCCAGCCCACCAACGTTATGGGAATAGACAATATTTGCGAACTAGCCGCGAGGCTACTGTTCTCCGCGGTGGAATGGGCGAGAAACATCCCCTTCTTCCCCGACCTTCAGGTGACGGACCAAGTCGCATTGTTGCGGCTGGTCTGGTCGGAACTGTTCGTTCTCAACGCGTCCCAGTGTTCAATGCCCCTCCACGTGGCGCCGTTACTCGCCGCCGCCGGGCTGCACGCCTCGCCCATGGCGGCGGACCGGGTGGTGGCGTTCATGGACCACATTAGGATCTTCCAAGAGCAAGTGGAGAAGCTGAAAGCGCTCCACGTGGACTCGGCGGAGTACTCCTGTCTGAAAGCGATCGTCCTCTTCACGACAGGTAAAATTTTGGACAGTCTCTTTGGGGAGGCGAGGCTGCTGCTCTACAGGGTTGCGGGCGCTGGCGGCTCTGTCACTAATTACGGGGAGCTGGTCGTTCTGGTCAGAACCCATTTGGATGCGTACGCCGACGCCACTAGAACTCCTCAGCCGCCAGCGCCTCCGCCGCCCTCGGCGGCCTCGTCCGGGTACTATTCCACTCTGGACACGTCACTCGGCGTCAACTCCTCTCTGTCGTACGGCAGCTTCTTGTCTCCGTCTCGCTTGCCGCCGAACTACACGAGCAGCCCGCGGCTGTCCGAAGCGAGCTCGTTCAAGCTCTACGACGTCGGGAAAATGAAACCGGATCAGGGGGGTTGACGCTGCGTGAATGCTTCTGGGTACGTTTACGGTGTCGGGTGATGGCGGACGGTTGTTCACTTGCCATTTGGTCCGGTACGCGTGTTTGTTCGCTCCGTGTATTGTTAGTTCGCGCGACGCGTGCACAGATGCCAGGGCGATGCTTGTAAGGGGTAATAACTCGCGCTCCCCGAAGCGTCCGGAGAGCGGTCGACTTATTGTTCTCGATTCGAAATCGATATAAATGTGATAGATACCTTATTAATAGATTGAATGTAAAAAGAAAAACCAAAAACATTGTTAGACGGACGCACGTTGTTAGGTTTAAGTTATTTATTTATTTTTTTAACGTGTAAATAGGCCTAATTTATTTTTTATTTATTAACCTTTATCATTAATACACGCGCGTAATTTATTACCTAATTCTATTTGTTTCATTTTGCAATTCAATTAGTTGTCCCTACTAATTATAGTTATTTAGTTATATAGGTGTGTTAATAGACGTAGTGCAGGTGAGTAACACTCGACTTTATAATCCAATGAGCAGATATAAGGAAACACCATTTCTCCCGCGCAATAAATATCGAAATGGAAAGATCGCATTTAAATATCTACCGGCTGGTGCGAGTTACTGTGAAACGCTATAAATTTCTCGTCTTGCTAATACGTTTAGGGATATTACGCGGATTAGAGCCAACGAATGTGTGTGAACCGCAGTTGCGAGAGTCTCAGGTGAAACGCATTACACTAGTATTTTATTGACTGAACTTTGAATATTGCTGGAAGTGGATAAGTTAGAGTTAGCGTTCGAAGAGTTAAAATCGAACAAATTCGAAAAAAAAAAAAGTTATGTGCCATTACAAAGCATCTAATAGATAACGAGAAATGGCGACATAAAATTAAAAAGACACAAATAACAAATTGCGAAAAAGTATATTCAAAATGAAAGAAAAAAGAAAGAAACAAAAAAGAAACGTGCTTTCAGTTCGGGCCCTCTGTGAGAAATTAGTCTGTTATTCAATTACTAATAATCATAGTTATCTTGTCTATGATTCAATCTATGACGTCGCTATTGTCAACGTGACATAACATAACGCTTTCACAGACTCGTTAAATCCATTATCACAGATTGTCTTTGACAAGGATGTCGTCAACGTTTCGGACGCAACGTTGCAACGCGCAGACAACAGTCATAGACAAGTGTGTTGGTACCTACATAAAACAGTTGAAACGTTCGCGATAATCGGCCAACTTCGCGATAATGTCGCGTCGACAGCTTCCGATGCGACGCTGCGTTTTCTTCGCACGCCACACGTCGCCCTACGCTGTAGATACGGACTTGTGGACACAGGCTCGTTCGGGACTTCCCCGTCCATAGCGACACGTTAAAAATATCAGTTTAATTCAATCACATTCGTTTTTTGTTACACTGCGTTTTTTTTATTAAATTGAGGTAATCTATATATAAATATATATAAACTTTCATTTTCTTTTCATTAAATTTAATAGTTAGGACGTTGTTAGTAATTTTTATGTGTTCACAAATTTTATGAAATTCCCCAAAAAAAATAAAGCGATTTTAATGTTGGTAAAGCTACGTCTTCTTTTACACTGACATCGCAGGAATGTTGATATACATATAAGTAAATAGATAAAGTGAACTTTGAGAATCGCTGGAGTATCTTTTCATAGAATTAAAAAATTCATCACCCAAACCATCTCATAAGTTCCGTTTAACTTTCATAACTTAGCATTCACAATTGTCAATGTGCTGAACGCAATACTTTACTGCTCGTAACAAATCGCCCTCACAGCGTTCTGTAGACTTTTAATTAAAAAACTACTATACGTTACAATTGTATTAAAACGCGTATTATTAATCTGCTATAAACAATAGTTCATGTGGATACTGGCAGTCGAATAACTCGTTAAAAAAAAAAAAACACAAAAATCGAATTCTATTTTCAATGTTTTCGACGTCATCGATTTAGTTAAAACATGAACACGTACTCAACATCACAGTTACAGTAGTCGCTTCGTTTGTGTGTCTAGGTATTGCGTAAAGTTGATTGAGGGACGTATTGCTATAAATTCTGTTAATACCGATATAACTTGCTCGTAACAGGGGCGTTGTTGTTGATCTGAGACTACCTTTTTATCACTTGTGTCAGCGGCTATCAACCGTCAGTTTTGTATACAGAGTTGTAGGTTCGAATCTTGCAAAAATCTACGTGATGAGCTCGCAGTTCTTGGTCGAGAGGTAACATTATCTGCTCTATATATTCTATGTATTCTAAACCGTTCCTGATACTCCCATGGTAAAACATATGTCCGTTTGCATCTATTGCATTGATCCATTTAAAGCCAATTTTTAATCTACCCCGCGAGTTAAGTTGTTCTATTTTTAAATGTAACTTCTGTGGTAGCCTACTTGGTTGAAAATAATGAGCTAAACAAGCGTTTCCCAAAGTGTGCGCCTTAGAGAGTAAGCACGGGCGCCGCGAGTCGCTCTTTCTGTCCATTTTCTGGAAACTAAATATACGTCGCAATTATCAAATTGCCCAAAGTATTCTTGCGTTTCAATATTAATACAGAAAGTAGGCTTCAGATTGGGATGTTATAATTCTTGTGCTTAAATACCTGTTATAATGAATTGTCCCTTATTTCGGGTAGGTAAGGCGCGCCGTGGAAAAATATGTATATTGCTATTCCTCGAGTGCCGCAAACTGAAAAAGTTTGGGAACCACTAACCTAACATAAGCCTATTATTGCACATGTTCACGATATGGAAGTAAAATCTACATGTGTACTGATAACACTGGACGAGTGCATGAACAAGTCGCATCGTGAAGTTACAAGCGAACGGTAAAGTTTCGTACATTGTACAGTGTGCTGAGTGCGAGTTCAACAAATAAATTCGAATAAAAAAACGTCAAACGCGGCGAGAAGCGAGTGTGAGTTGCTATGGCAATGATGTATCGACTGTCAAATTTTGTATTTCGTACTCTCCGAGCTCTTGAAACAACCAACCACCTGCGATGACGTCCCCCACTGACTAGTGCTATTGACATTCGCAACCGCAAAATTTGTTTCCCATTACTGACAATAGTTGGCGCTGTTTTAATTCCATACAAATTGTAGGTTACTATTTCGCAAACGAGTAAAGAAGAAAACTCGCACTAGGAACGCAGAGAGTACGAAATACAAAATTTGACATTCGATACGTCAATACCATAGCAACTCACACTCGCTTCTCGGCGTGAACATATTTGTTAAACTCGCACTCAGCACAATTACAAAAGTAGTGGAATACGCCCATCTCTCTCGTACTTACCTACATAATATAATCAATTGGTGTTTAAGTACGTGTAATGAAAAAACAACAACTTAGAGTAGCATTTATTGAGAAAAGAATTAAAAATGGCGAAGGTTATGGTTTAAATAAAAAAAATCCTGTGTACGAATAGATAGAAAATGTAGCTGAGATGTTTGCTCGGGCGTTCCTGGGCGCTCGAGACTTTTGATACGAGTAGCATTCGTGACTAGCACCTGCTTATGATTAGCGAAGAGCTTATATAGAACTACCTGGGCCGTTGGATTATGTTGCTTCCCCGTTACGCAGTTGTCGATATTTGCACTGGAGGGTTCTAGAATAAGAGAATCGGGATTTTAGTTAGGTACTGCTCTACATATCAGATGCATCACAGCCCTATTTCGTAGCCGGCCTCGGCGTGTGCGTCGCTCAGTGCGTGCGCGGACCGGGAGCGCGGAGCACGTGTGGACGGCCGAACTCGCCTCGCTCTCGTGGAAGAGTTCGCGTCGCGTGCTTCGTAACGTTGACACTGGATGTTTGTGAACTCGGAAATTAAAAATGTGTTAATAAAATAAATGTTTAGCTGATGGATATTTTTAAAACCGCGATACTACGTTTAACCATAAGTGAGTATACTATTCCGGAAAAAATATATAACATTAATTCAGTGCAACCTTTACTGCAATCACAATCATGATATAAGATAGTGGTTTAGTAAATTTAAACGTTTAATAAAATTGCCAACGTGGTAGTTAATACTGCTGCTACACAACAAGGGGTGCGTTGCTGCGTGCTGGCCAGTTGAGCAGGCGGTGGTAGAAACACTATATTGACGATCCGTTAAAATTTATCCCATCAAAAACATATATGTGAAATTAGAGCCAACTTCAATATTATGAGATATGTCTCGGTTGTTGACTTGACAAAAGAAGTGAGATCTAAATGGGTGCCAATTTCAATAATCAGTCCTGAAATTTATTTATAACAACATAAAATACTTTATAATAACTGAAAATATTATTTCTTCGGCTAAATCGGCCATTTCGCTAGCTAGTAACCGAACATAAGGCGCTTCCATGACTATTTTAGTAGGTACTTAATAAATTCTTATATATGTACGAACCAGCTAAGTCAAACCTTAAGCTTTATTATAAATTATCCTAAGTTATAAGAAGTAATGATATTTTAATTTGTTATTAAATATTGTATGTTGTTATAGATAAACTTCAGAACTGACCGTTGAAGTTGGCACTCATTTAGATCTCACTTCTTTTATCAAGTCTACAACCGAGGCATATATAATAATATTGAAGTTGTCTCTTATTTCACATTTATGTTTTTGATGAGATAGTATAAAACAAAGTCGCTTTCGCTGTCTGTCCCTATGTACGGTTAGATCTGTAAAACTACGCGATGTATTTTGATGCGGTTTCTTTAAATAGATAGAGTGATTCAAAAGGAAGTTTTATATGTTTAATAATATATGTAGTGAGTGATACGTCGAGGTGCAGTGAAGTCGCGGGCAACAGCTAGTTATTTAATAAAACAAAAAGAGTAAGTAATTCGAAATCATAAAATGTTTACTACAATTTGCGGATATGAATGATTTTATTTTATTACCATAATAGCGGCGGTAGCTTAATATACAAATTAAGAGTGCGCGGTGTGAGCGGTGCGCGCGTGGTCCGCATCTTCATAATTCAATCTATTGCTTCATTACAACCGCCGCGGATCTCATTAGTGGCGGGAACTGTTCGCAACGGTCCCGGAGCAGTTCCGAGGGGTGCGGGACGAGCCGAGGGTCTCACGAGGGTCATGGACGTGCGAGGCTACTAAAACAAAAAAAATAGCACAAATATTACGTTTCTTTTACGTATTCTCTTATTTATAATTCTCGGGGGAGACGCATTTGAAATGCCGTATTCGAATGTCAACGTGTACGGATCTACGGTACTCGGGCACGTGTGATTTGCCCTAACTTCGGCCCCGTACCGTTACTGTTGCATCTAGCCAGCCAGCCGGCCACCCAGCCGGTTAGTCGGGCGCCACTCGAACTGATGCGTGGATCCTGAACATGCTGCCATGGTCGAGGAGGATAAACGAGGACCGACGTCTTCCTTTTCTGCTATCTGATTCTTGCATACTTTTTTGTATGATAGGTATTAGACTCGATACAGCTAGTTTTATAAAAGCTCTCGAGCACTATTATTCACTATGTAGATTATAGACATGTATGTATTGCCGAACTTATTTAACTTGGACGAACAAAAAAATACTATAAGCAATTAAGAATATGACAAAAGTAAGATAAAAAATGAAGCAACATAGGTGGGCGGCGAAGCGGTAGTCGCCGAGTTTCGTCCGAAGACGCCCCACACTCCTCGGTCTTCGATGTCCGTGTGGCCGCGGCGCGCGGGGACTTCACACTGCACGCTGCTTAATCGCGCGCTTAATGAAACCTATAATATAATTTTAAAAAATTGAAAAACACGCTTTGAGGCACATCGAACTAAAAAGTAGAAAATAACGGGGCGTTTTGTGAATTTTTTTTGATACCTATGTACATACATATCGAACACCCCACGCTTCTTTCACTGTAATGCTGATATATATTGTTCATTATTGTTTTCCACCTAAATTAAAAATTACTTTTTTAAATATATTTATGTTTAATTTTTTAGTTTTCTTAAAATATATTTATTAATTAATGATCGTGAGTATTAATCTTACGTGAGTATTAACAAGTATGATTAAATTATAGCTGTCTAAGTACGTTCTAAAATAATTTTATAGTGAAGTGAAAAAATTACTCAAATACACGCTTACAAATATACAGGTGAAGCTAATATAAAACGTAATAAATACACGTCATATCTTACTGCACCTTCCTCACCCGGTGTGATATTTCGTGATTTTTGCCCAACAACCTTCCTCCCTCCCCTTTCGAGGGGAGGCCTCGTGCGGTCCCACGCGCTTCTCCAACGTCAACATCGGGTTATGTGAGTTTGTTCTAAAATCCCTTCGATGACCTACATCGTCGCCTTGGGTAGCTATCATTACAAGCTAAAAATAGAAAAGTTTTATATATATTTCGTGTGATGCGGTAATCATTGTTCAAAATTTCAACCCCTAATTCTGTCCCTCGTACATAGGTGGGATATTCAACATTCGCTCCTCAGAGAGTACGTTACGAAGGAAACTCACGGTTCCGATTTGTTTCAACGTCAGTAGTTTAGTGCCATGTATTTTTAATAAGGCAGTATATTATGCATTTATAGATTTTGCGTCAAAATTTCGAACTTTAACGTCAGTCTTCCAAAAAACGAAATTAAAACACGTTACGATAAAAATGAGAAAACTCCCTTTGTCCCGTCGAGCGGACCCCGCGGACGTTCCAACGTTGCCGACTATCGATTTAACGGCCAAGTGTTTTTTTCTATTGCGTTAAGCCGTGTGACCGGCTATCTCTGTCGTCCGTCCGATCGTCTGCCATTACAAATGTTGTTATATGAAGAAAAAAGTAAATATTCTAATCTTGAATGTTTTTGACAATAGACTTCTATAATGGCGCTTGG
>DWDX01004258.1:0-11934 GCA_018245675.1 Agara michaeli
CTCGGTGTTTTCTGCCTACCCCGTTAGGGACCTGGCGTGATGGTATGTTGTTGTTATTGTATGTATTATATACTGATGATATCAAATTCTTCTGTTTAGTGTCATTTAACAGTCTCAATTATACTTTGTCTGACACTGCAGAAGTGACGCGATGATACGATCTAAAGAAAAGTTTGATTCTATGAGGTATCTGTGGCTAAAATCAGTTAATCTTTGGTCGCATTGAAAATCGGATAGAAATTACACTTTTTTCCTTTGACATAATATTGTATGGTAGACAGCTGGCTCCTTTGCACACCATATATAAATCCGTAACCGTAGATATATGAGGTTTCACATCTCACAGGCATAAAACGGACAACGAAAATCTAAACCGGTGAGCTGTTAGTAGATAACGAAAAACGGCATGTTTATAATGAAATGTATTGTGCGGAAATGTCGATGAGAAGGCCTAATAATATCGATGAAGGCTATCGAAGCTTAGAACCCGTCGATAATTCACACGGCGCGCAAACTGAGAGCAACGACCTATCGATTGTTGAATCGGCAACCAGCCCCCTGTCTATGACTTCGCCCGTGACCATGGACTATGCTAATTTACAGCTCGATCGAAGCACACGTGTTTATAAATTTATAATCGTAGGCGAATTCTCAATACACTGTGTTACCTATCGGTTTATATTCGGCTACTCCATCGGTACAGTGGCCGGTGGCGGGTTACTGAAATTGGGGTCGTAGGTTCGATTCTTACCCAAAACAAATATTTTGTGTGATAAACACGAATGACATAGAGTCTCGTTCGATTGGAATTGGATGACCTCGTCCGAAGTGCCTCGAGATAATATTATTATTGTTATTAAAATGAACGAGATACGAAATATTAAATTTCGTGGTAAATAAATTAGATTTGCAAAAACCATTAAATGCATTAATTGTTTTTAGTAACTAAGAGCGTGAAACGAACGTATCAAATGTACAATTTCCAATAACACGAATTTTCATACAATTTTACGGCCTAAAGGGTGGAATTTCTAAAATTCTGAAACTACATACAAACACACACCATATAAATATGTATAATATATGTATTTATTACATCCAGCCACAGACCAAACAAATGCGCTCATCACACAAATGTCCTGGGTGGGAATCGAACCCGTGACCTCCGGTTTAGCCGTCTAGCGACTCGACAAATAGGCCAGTAGAAATTCAATATAACGATATGACACTTTGGATGTTGCTGAATCTAATCAAAAAAATACAGAAAAATAATATAAAGTTGTTGCAGGACAGAGAAAGCGAGTGATATACAACTCAGTTAATAACCCGGCCGGCATCACCACTTCACTATCAAATACATAAAATTACTTAACATCATTCTACCTGCACAGCGCCGAGGAATAACAAGAAATAATAGCCGTCATAACGACCCGGTGTTATATCCGTAAATATTACAAAAAACGCACTACCTGTGTGCCGGCCTGTCAACTGTTCCAAATTGAATATATTCCTTAAAAGAAGCAGTGTAAAGCCATCTGAAAGCCAGCGCCACTCAAACTTCAACGTTCTTTCAAGTGTATTAAAGGTCAAACTCGAAGCGGAAGTTGATTGCATCATTAAGGATCGACACGCGTACAAAGAAGAATTATTATATAACGAAAATAACACAATTCAAAATTCAATGACTGTTCTATGTCACGACATATTATACCGAAAATTATAAAGTGAATCGTGAATGTTTACGATATTGCATTGAATTAAATCGATTTTTTATAAATAGTATCTTCAAATTAGTACTTGGACATCTTTAAATTTGGGCTATAAAGAGATAACAAATATACATTTAATTTTATTTTTAAATGGACAGTGATTTTCTGGCATTCTACATACACTCGCATGAAGATAGATGCAAATGACTATATGCCCGTAGAGACTGTTTAAATAGAACTGTTAAAATCAACAAGGATACAGAGTCGATGTAATTTATACTTTTAAAAGAATCAAGGAATAAACATTTCTAAATATTGATATCTAAAAAAAAATACAACCCCGTGACGTGACAGAGGTCTGACATAAGCCAGTAACGTAATATTGTGCGCACGATCCGTTATAAAAACCAGAGACAATAGGCGAGTTTCTTTTTTATTTTTATTTAAAAGTATTTCGCCGGTGGCCTCAACTGATTCGCTATATAAAAATAGTGGTGACAAAGAACTTTTAGGATTCCGTTTCGCGGGTGAAGTCATTGTCTTTATTTCCTTTGTATCGGTTTATATAATTAATAATATAAATAAGGCAATCACTTTTTTAATTATCATCGCTAAGAAAGTTATCGTGAAAGGAAGCTTACCAAGGCGCTTATTTCGTTTATCTTAAAACTATAGTCGTCGATAAACTAAAATAGTGATTAAAGGAAAGTAGGAATGAACTAATGGAGAAACGAACGAATGTGGAAAAAAGACTGAACGAATTATGTTTGAATAATTCACTTCTTATCTGCGGTCATTATAAAAAACACTTAAGCGATGTAACAAAACATATATAGTTATTCAGAATGCCACTAACATTAAAATTCACATTATAAAATGTCGTACACATTAAGAGGGACTGTGTGAGTAAATACAGAGATAATAAGAATTTATGAAAT
This sequence comes from Agara michaeli, assembly GCA_018245675.1. Lineage (NCBI taxonomy): Eukaryota > Metazoa > Arthropoda > Insecta > Lepidoptera > Hesperiidae > Agara > Agara michaeli. The sequence goes on from DWDX01004258.1 coordinate 2,648, forward strand.
TCATATGCAGAATCGCTTATCCGCATGGCGGATAAAAGACTTAAGTATTGTTTTTTTTAAGTGAAAACATACGAACAGGCAGAAGTCATGAGCGGCCGCTGCCGCGCGTGGGTATCCGCAACGAACCACGGATGGGACTGAGGAATGGGACTCTTAGTGTCAGTCAAACTTCATCTTAATTGAAAATGGGACACTTATTTGAAAAAAAAACAGTATTCCACGTCGGAACGCAACACGAAAATTAATTATACGGAACGTCAGAGCAGTAACTCGATCTTTTTCGAATCGGAGACACAGACCGTATCTTTACAATATTAGGATGAGGGGGAGCTTTAAAAAGAGCTTAAAAGCATTGCTCGCAATGCTCCCGGTGCGTACCTGACTTTCACACAAAAAATATGATTAATGAAGGTCCGAATTAAATAATTTCGTCGCAGGTACCCCCGCGGGGCAAAGTGGCGATTTTTTAACCATTGTCCGCTACCCCCGCCCGCATTGTGCCGCGAACAATTTCTATCCATTTCAAACATCAATAATTATAATATACGTTTCTCAAAGTTTTTTCCCTCTCGTGAGAAAAGTCGATACGTCAGACGATTGTGTAGCAAAAAATCGAGACGCTACATTTATTGTTACTATATTATTTATATATGTAATAAATAATTGCGTGTTCAAATAAATTCATAACATTATTTATATTGGCTATGTATGCGTTATAAATTGTAGGTTTTCTAAATGCTATGTTATTATTTATTAGTTTTGTAATCCTTTTTTAACTGCATTTTATATACACAGCATGCGAATTACTGTCATCTAGCCAATGAATGTATACCTGTATTTCATGTACTCAAGAAATAAAACTTCCTTTTCCAAATTTTCCTCTCCGGTGTGTCAATCATCAGCCCCTACACACAATCCGCTAAGATATGTACTTGGTCCTTCGAGTCGGATATGAACCAACAAGCTAACAGTTCGACATTCGCGAGCAATGATACCTATACATAATATATCGAAGAACAAACATTGGTCATAAATACTGAGAAAAATATAACTTGTAAATTCGACATTCTTACGTAAAATCACTTGAAATACAAAATCACATCTGCCGTCCACAGTCTGTTTATTCCGTGAGCAAAAAATACTCGTGCTTTTACATAAAAACAAGCAACGACGACCGGCCGCGCACCAGTATGACGCGCTTTGCAATACATTTGGCAAACTCGATTGAAAATACACAGACAAAGAAAGACATAAATGTTTATTTGTAAAAATTAGTCCGTCAATCCACATTTTGCCGTTTATGGCATACAAATTTTTCATTTTAAAATTCAAAATAATTTATTTCGTAGCGTAAAATTATCATACATTTCTTTTAGTTAATAAAATCACACTTTCAGAGAATAATTGTATTAATAATAGTAATTATTATAATTATAATGTCACCCCTGGTCCTTAACAGGGTAGGCAGAGAGCGCAGAGTGCCCATAAGATCCAGATCACCTCTGTATGGATAGGAATTTTCTTTCTCGGTGCTTCTTTTGAGAACAATATTAGTCTTTGTCTTTGTCTTTATCTTTGTAAAAATAATCGATGAAGCTCTATAACATAATAATAATAAAAACACTGATTGTGCTCTACAAAATGATCGACAAATGTTGCCAGAACAAGCCAATAAGTCAAACGAAATGAATTCGATTAAACCTAAGTGAAATCAGACTAATAGGTAAAAATGCGGCGAGCAGAAGCTTTCTTAAAGACATATCTATAAAAAAACATATTATTCATTTATGTGTTAGTCCAATTTGTTTTAAACATGTCCAGCAGTGGACGAATGTCGAATGGTGATTTCGATGTACTTTGAACATAATATATTTTAATCGAAATGTAAAAATCTAAATTTCGTTTCCAATTCCGAGTGGCGCTGCCGCGATCGGGTTTACGTTGAATATTTTTATTTTACCATATCTATGGTGATAAATATGTTATTGACCCGCGCTGACCTGAATTGTGCAAAGAATACACACTACATGTTACAGCTCGGTTTATATGAAACTAGCAGACCAGACCGCCCGTTGCCGTGGTTCAATTATGATAACTTAATATTTCATATATAAGAGTCCCGTGGCTGGATGTTGTCAACTAAGTATTGTCCTATAAAAAATGTTGACATTGCAAAAAAAAATTGAAATCATTAATTGAGCTAAAAAGTATCCTATCTCTAAGTTGGACCAATTTTGACACTTGTGCATCATTAGGATGGGTTCAGTAGTTTTGGCGCCCATAGTGGACAAACAACGTGACGCGTAATTTATATGCATATAAGTATTGAGATTAAAAGAAAGGAACTAAAAACCTGTGCATCAACCTACTAATATTAGAAAGAGAGCTTTATTTTCTAACGTATGACCTGTTAACATTGATAGTTACACACACCACATCTATATAACGACGCGACATAAACATAATATATCGACTATTACTTTTGGTGCCGTATATTGGACGTGGTGACGGGTTACCAGTGTTCTTGGTACCAATACAGTGTCACAATGTTGAAGATTAATAATAATATTAGCAATTACAATCACCGAAACGGCCGGCCGGCGTGGCGGATTGTAAAAATTTATAATATCGCTCTACCTATTCCATGGCGATTGTAAAATTTTATACCTTCAAAAAGCTCAATACCGGGGCCGCAATTAACATGTGTTCGTTATAAACGTACTTCCATATTTTAATGGCTCGCTTTTTTTTCCCCTCTTTATTCCTATCTGTCTATTTATTGTCGTGTTATTTTCGTGTCGAATAATAGTTTCGTCTATCGGTGTCAGAGGTACAATGGTCTTCGGAATTGTCGGGTAATTAATTCTATTGAGAGTGTGCTGCTTTTTTTCTGTACAAAATATTCTCTCGATATCTTCCGTTGAGTACGATTCAATTACCATTGACCTATGAAGTTTTTTAATTTATTGGCGTTTTCGATGTAACAAATTTTGTATCAATGACATTTTTATGTGATTTCGAAACTCTAACAAGGTGTGTTAATTTTTTTGTTTCATAAAAACTCTAGTAGCGTAGGTATTAATGCGGTCGTGTTGGTAGCATCGAAGTAACGAGTAAATTTTAGGGTAATTTTGGTGAGCAATAAGTCCTGAGGGATATCGTTTGCGGTGTACATTTACAAGTAGAGAGAACGGTCTCTATATCGTTCATCAGGATAATAACCATGAGTAGACCGTGTTTGGGCAGTATCCCAGTGCCTGCATCCACGTCTGAACTGATCGCAAAAATTAATGAAATTGTCTGTGCTGCTTATATTTGTATGTGCAAGTAATATCGCCAAAATCCATAAACACACTAATAAAATGTATCTAAGAATACACATCTGGATGTATCACTGAGCCGAGGACTAAGCCGTCTTGTGTGCAATAATCGGAAATCAAAGCGTTTCTATTGACGGCCAGGCCAGTTAAGCAAAATAGCGAACGGCGAAAAAAAAAGAGGTCAACATGAATAGTATGTATAAATACAGTCGAAACTATTCAAAAACCTCATCAGATTCAAAGAAACGTACATACATGCGATCGGGTCAGGTCACGAGGGGGTGGAGGGGCGCGCGCGGCGGGCCGCGCGGCGTGCGGGGCGGGAGGGGTGCCGCTTGTAGTGTGTAACACGATCCGCCAGATGGCACGCTCCTTACACTTCCGAAAAGTGGAGCAAAAAACTGCAGTCCGCGCGACTGCACACTTCAACGACAAATGGATGCATGTAACGCTTGCGTCGGAATCGGGTTCCGTGCTTGTATCGTGTATTACATATTACTGTAATATTAAATCTAGTGAATATCATTTCAATGTTACATTACACATTAAATATCACTAGATTTAACATTGAACGAAAATATCGCGAGAAAATCTGCGCGCCTTAGAGTTCTATGTCTTTATTAATCATGATGATTATTACCATTTTGGAGATATTCATATAACTAACATAACTTGCGCTTGGCACTACAATATTGCGTCCCCGGCGCACAGAACCCCAACCTCGGGCCGGCAGGCCGACATGCGGCACTTGCTGCACGTGATGCGCATTTGGTGATATCCGCAAAACAACGTCCATCTGTTTGTTCATACCCAAAAAAAAAACACAGCATGTCCTGCGCATAACGAGTAATAAAAAAATACCGACGCTACACACAATCCGGTAATACAATTGTATAATATTACTAGTATTTACTAGTTTCGGTTATATTGCATCGTATTTATATATGTATGTTTATCAGCTGTCCGGTTACCATAACACAGGCATTCTATTGCTTGATTTGGAATCGGAAAGCCGTGTGTGGAATTGTCCCCAGATATAAAAAAAACTAGTTTCGATGGTGTTTGTTGTATATATTTATTATTGAAATACAATCACTAAATTACTGACCCATTTGTTTATTTATCTATATTTTATTAACCACATAAATCTTATATTTAATAGACAAATACGCGTAGCGAGCTTAACGAAATTTGATGAAATATATACAAAATTATTTTACAAATTACACATAATTTGATGATACAGATACTTGATTCGATATTGTTCGCTGAAGGTATTTATAATTATGATCGTATTCACAATTCTCCTAATTTTCTTAGTATATAGGCAACGTACGTGGCTATTTGTTTAGATATGAACCATCATTCTGCGGAAATGAGGTTATACGAACTCTTAGTGTTAAAATTTCTCTATTAATATTAACTACGTTTGTACGTATTATTAATATTAATACAGCTAGTAGTTTATTAAATAACTATGTTAATATCAATATTACTCCCAGAGTTAAAAATATCGCTAATATTTCTAACATAACGGACAGAATCATCCGAATTTCAAAAGACATGCCTAAATTCCGTCTAAATGTGTTTTTGTTTTAATTTTAGTTTTAGATATGTTGAATATTCGTTATGTTTTTTGGGTACATATACCTATAAGTATTAACGCAAGCATTTGCTTATGAGTTAAAAAAAAATTACACTTGATGTAACATTGAAGGATACCTTTAGGCGGAAACCTACGCGCCTTGGGTTATGTTCTTGGTGATGTTGTATGCGGAAACAAAAAAAAACCGTTTTGCTGTCAAATTAAGTTAAGATGTACTTAGTAAATATAATTACTTATGCATGTACGAAGCTAAATATTGGGCAATAGACACTCCCACGGCACGTTACTATAATATTAAAATGAACGCAATCAAGCCTCAGTGAGTTTTATAACGCTCATGATATTATAAAATCCAATCGCACCATTAATATTGGACAATGTAATAAATAAGTACACAAAGACAGTGATAAAATATTTGTGGCGAAGACTTTGTACCGTTATACAAGCGAGACTGGAAAAAATATAGGCGTGTTGGGCATAAAACTATCGGCCGCTTAATTAAAATCATTAGATCTGCAATCTGAATACATTATAGCTGATCTATCCAATAAACCACGCTACGCGACAAAAATACGGGCGCGTGTTGCGCGCGGGAACGCACAGTCTATTGACCGGAAGCAATTGGTTAGGAAAATGTGACGTCATTTAGACAATCAAACGTGTAATAAGGAGGATGTATGAAGAACTGGCTAAGGCTTTTTAAAATGTATCTTATCATTATTTCAATTTGACTAAAGTTTAATCAACGTTCAGTTCTGGCTGTAATTTACATAGCATTGAATTCAATGAAAAATTATCATTTATGAATTAATATACTTACTTATATAAAGATCCATGGCTTAATAATATTTAGATAAAAATTTGGAATATTCCTGTTTTTCAACCGCATTCGTTAAACATACGGTACTATAGTTGACTAAGCGTTTTGAATTATTAATTTTCGGAACATTGCTTACTATACTCGTTAGTCATAGAACAGCGTGTACGCGAACAATAAACGTACGTATGTACACATTCGAGAGACATTCTATGCTGGTAACATGCTCATAATGGCCAAGTGTTTCCGCTAAGAGAAATGATATCGACGAAATCAGAATTTTAAAATTAAACGTACAGTAGCTCACACAGCGGGGCCATCCGATGCCACGAACTGATCAAGGTAATTTCGAGCATACATTATAGCGTTAAAGGCTAAATTTGCTTGCGTTGAAGCGAAAACGTGAAGTTTTAATGCGGATAGATTGAAGAAGAATTTGAAAGTACAGCGTTAGGACCGGAATTGGATAAGTTCGTAACTATTGAGATACGCGTTCTGTAAGGCGATAGGGAATTTTAGAAATTGGTCCGATTTTTAAACGGCGGCAATTTGGTTGCGACAGTGCTGACATCTATTATGAATGAAATACTGCTTATGATATGAGGTAAGGAAGAAATGCTTAACGTGTTAGGCAATACGCCTATGCAATGCCGTAAACCTATATAATTTGTATCCCTAGAACATTTCTTAACTTAAGCTGCAGGCAGACCATAATTATCTTACGCGTTTAGATTAAAATTAACGGTAACAAAATGTGATGGTAATCAAACCAGTAATTCAAATTTTCATTCAAATTCAGTTGCACCAGTGGCGGTTGGAGGTATGGGTTAGTAACCATAGTAGGTAAGGTATTATAGGCCACCCCACAACAAGGTTAGGTAACAACTAAAGCCTACAATTTTGTATGCACGAAGCAACGAAGCGCTATTGAAAATCTAACATTGAGAGTCGCTTAGAAGATTGCATACGTTTTACCCCGATTCAGCTTTTCTAAATATAAATGGGCTCGTTAAAATGTAAAATGTAAAACGTTTATAGATGTTTTTAATTGATATATAAATGGGGAGAGATTGTAAAATGGAAAGGTTGACAAATGCCTAGTTATTTATTTCGTGAGAAACAATAAAAGAGTTAAAAGTGTCGCAGTGTCCACTGATAGGTATTGAATATTCAGGTGAATAAAATCACGCATAACTAAGTAACTCAACGACCGATATAAGAATACAGCTGAGAATGTAACAATATTAGAATTATGAACCTTGTTGCCCACGGAACAGGAGATAATACGATCCGAAAAAGTTTCATCATCTGCAATTAAAATGAGCTTTTGGTGATGTGTGACGTCGTTGAACAAATTAAGATCGGCATCATTTGATGTGCCCAAAATTGAATAAATCACACAAAACACGGTGATTATTTCGTAGTCCAACAGATATATATGGCACTACACTTAAATTGGATTTAACTCGTTCCAACCGGTAATCCACCAAAGTGGAGGAGATTTGTAACGCTAAAAGATTTTATTGGTACTAATGTCTGCTGGAATCTTTAAAAATAAATAGAACTAATTGTAACTTGATTTACACAATTTAAATATAATCTACGCCTAAATGTTAAAATTGTAACGGTATCAATTGCATAATGTAGTTTGAAATTAAAGAAAATAAAATATTTTTTCATTATATTTACACATTATTGACTAATGGACAGATACGATAAGTTTCTGTCCAGTTGTCACGTGTGTCATCAACACGCTGAAATGTCACGATGCTTTGGCATTTCGCAAAGTATGTTAAATAAACAAAACAAGAGTTCGTCGACCTTTCAGTGTATAACACCTGATGACCAATTTACTATGAGTATTTTTGTGTTTCGGTTTGTCTGATCTAGGTCATTACCGTAGCATTGTCGGAGTACGTTTACTTGATTAACCCAAGTTAGGCAAGAGCGATCCATATCTCATTTCTTTACCGAATTACGACAAGAGATATGGCGACCCCATATCTTATCTCTGAAGCGAAGTACGACAAAAGCGACCCCATATCTCGTCTCTGAACCGAAGTACGACAAGAGCAACTCCGTATCTCGGCTCTTAACCGGAGTACGACAAGAGCAACCCAGATCGCATATCTTAACTGAAGTAAGACAAAAATAGCTAAATCTTATCGCCAAGCCAGTCACAAGAAGAGCCGGTCATCTTTTCCACTGCAGTGGATCACCAGACGACGTCAACGTTCGTTCACAAATCGTCATCCAGTAAACCGATGATATATTTCGTCCAATGCTTTATAGACTCAACGGTTGATCGTTACAAGACAATAAAATACGAAAGTCAAGTGAAAGGCCACGCCGCGATCGGATCGAACAGATCTATTCATCACGGGCCAGATCTCCGCTCAGATAATAGCTGAATTTTGTATCAATTAATCAGAAAAGGGGGGAATATGCAAATTATTTCCGCGTGTAAACGATATGTTACATATAATGAGACGCGGAGAAAATGTTATCTGAAGATAATATGTGGCAAATGTTAATTAAACCTATCATGAAGTTACGAAAGATGCGCATGTATGTTCCTTGAGATTAATTATTATTGAGGGTTACGAGGTCTTGAAAGAGGTTAGTAGTATCTTTTGGTCAGACGATTCCGTCAACGGTATGTTGTTGCTTGTGTTGTTTGTTTTTCTGCCATAAATGAGATCCTAGATTGCCACTCTGGCTCGGTAAAATTATGAACTAGGTATTAGAATCAGCAGGAGACGTCAATTAAAAAGAAGAATTATCTTGTTTTATTAAGCCTTGTTGGCTTATAGATAATAAAGCCAGTAGCCATTAATCTCAGGTAACACAAAGTGTTTAGATAACTACATAAATAAACTTAGATAAAATTAAAAATCCAACAAAATCCATGCGTCTTCTTGAGTACATAGGAATACGAGCAGGTGGAACATATTACCGCAAGCCTGTGCCCATTCGTTGTACCAAGAACTTGTTCGATAAGAGCCACAATTAATATGAGATGACCCGCGCATTACGGGTCCGTACGATATGATGCAATGTGCAGTGTACATTAGCTAACGAGTTTATGAAAAACTCGTCGAAATGTCGAAATTGTAAACGCAATCAACGGAAACGCAAATTGGAATGGTTCGGTTGAAAGGTCGATTTGTAGTAAATGTTAATGTATCATATATCACTTAAGACGCTGTAGGCACATACAGTATTAGATCGTGATCTTTCTCTACGGCGTACCATTTATTTGGACTCCGATTTCCTCACACTTTCCCTCCAAGACAGTTTGACCCGAGTTATCGGATATGTCAACTGGTCTTTTGACTTGGTCTTGACTGCCTCGTTGGTCGGGCGGTTGCTAGCGCCACTGCCGATTGGGAGGTCCTGGGTTCAAATCCCAGGTTGGGTACTGCTGGATTTTTCTAATTTAGAATTTCTAGTAGTGACTCGAAGTTTTGATGTGTGCCCGGTGCATGGCAATAGGCTCACCACCTATTCCATTGTGGGACTTAAACGTAACTGGTGAAATGTG
>DWDX01004259.1:0-11934 GCA_018245675.1 Agara michaeli
ATATATTTCCTTAAACGCGTTCAATGAATGAATTAAATGGTCGTTTAAATAAACAATTTCTACATACGTGACTAATTACAATAAAAATTATAGGTTTTTTTTGTTTTTAATTTTGTAGGTAAATTAATTTCAATACATTGGACCGAGTAAGATATTGTAATTGAGATGTCGTTTACCATTTTGTCTAGCAATATATGCAGGACACGGCTTAGATCACAGGCCTACTTGAACACTGTGACTCACGCTCATTTTGAAACAATACATTTTTGTAATAATTCCCGTTAACCACAATAGTAAAGAACTTCTCGCTCGCGGCTTCGCTTACACAGACGTCGAAATTACAATATAGTCTAATAAATCATGCAGCTATATTGTACCCCATATGAATATTTACACAGACATACATATAAAGCAATCGATGTGGCTTCGCTGCGGTAAGGCCGAGTGCGGCCCGTTTAAGGAAGTTACGTTCGCGCCTATCTGCAGTATTTATAACGTTTAATTTGTAAACATTTATTATTATTGCTTTATTGTAATGTTTTTTGTTTTTTAGTTTCCTTTTTTTATGTTCATAAGATTTTTTAATATAAATGTTATCGTTATATACTTTACTTTTATTTGTTGTACCCGGGCGTCCGCGTCGCAGCCTTAATAACTGTTTCTTTCTTTCTTTCACACAAACTTTCGAAGCCCGTTTTATCCCCAAAGGAGTAGCATATCCAAAAATCAATAAAAACATATTTTTTATGTATCAAAAGCTTAAAACTAACATCTCAGCGTCTAAATTCATTCTTAACTAACCGAAACAATTTCATGCAACCTTTCAAGTTATATTTTACCTCATCCGGTCGCCTTTCTGTTATACGTATGTACATAATATACGAGTATGTAGCTTAGTGGACTTTCTATTGCTGCAATACAAGTACTTCATACGTAAACGTTTTTTAGTTGCCTTAAAATAAAATTCATATGAGTCCGTTTATCCAGGACTGACTTTCGAGCATGAACTCGTGTTATGTATGCACTAAGACCGTTTCGGTCGTTGTGAAGTCGCCATTTTGGAAACACTAATAACTTCCGTTTATGCACGTTATGTATTACATTAGTTATTAATTTACGTAGACACCTGCCAATATCACCCACAATGCACAAAAATAAATTGAACCTGTGATTAATATAATCAAATATGGCTATTGTCGTCATCGAGCCTTATTTAGTAATAATAAAATGAGTAGGTACCGTCATCGGTCGGTGACTCGCCCGCACCGCGGGGTCGCCACGCTGTTACATGTCTATCCTCAATATTTTGGATACCTAAGGAATCGGCGAGATCGATTTTGATACGATTTGATCGTGCAAGTAGCGCCTTAGACTGAACTGCATCAATCTGTGAAGGAGCGAGTGTGCCGGCCGTCACGTGCCATCGACCTTTAATCTAGGACTATAGGAAGGGACTGTTAGTGAGAATTAGTTTAGCTAGTTATAGGTGCTAATGCTAACATTAGTAGGTTACTATTCATCGTATTCATTCAATTAGTATGCGTCAGTGAGAATGTGTCGCTATGCAACAGGTTGTTCATAGGTGCGATGCAACCGTTGAGAACCGATTTGGACGCCTCTAGCACACGTGGACCGGCTTCGGCACCGATCACAGAAACACCGACCGTTTTAACAACGGCTGCTTCATGGTAGAAATATGTTCGTCCTTTGACCCGCTTGTAGCGTCTGGACTGACGTTTCTTATGCATGAAAAATGCCTGCAGATCTCTTCCAACAGCGAGTCGGTAGTGCGAGCCTAGGTTAGGTCTCGCAGGTCACGTCGCTTCAAATTCGTTTAAATCGGTCTCATATCGAGACGGCCGCTCGGTCAAAGTAAGACCACGAGACAGCTACATATATATATAGGTCGGTACAAGTTTACCTTTTGAATATTTACTTTGTGCAAATTTTAAGTACGACGCTGTTTCACACGCGAATGTTAAAACCAGCTGAACAGGAAGCGAAACGGAGGATGAGTTTGTTGAATTCGATCTCTCTAACCGCAACCGGCAATTAAATTAGCCCGAAACACGCCCCGCGACCGCCGCGCGGAGTCTAGCGGAACCGCACGGAAGTGAGACTTTCGACATCAGCAAATCGTGTGTCTAGATGATAATTGACCGCGCTCGCGGGGCACGTGGCTTTCTCGCAACGTACGGGCTCGCGCTCGACGTGAATTTCTTTTTGTATGACATTATCGGTTCGCGTTCGTTTCTAAGAGGGCAATTTATTTCTCCGTGGAGAAAGTGACGCGTTTCAAGTAAGGAAGAAGCGTCTGCGGAAAAAGCATTAGTTAACTGCACGCCTACGACGGGCAGCCGGCCGCATGCCCCACGTCCATACGCAGACACATCATCACGCATCGAGACCGTGCGACAGTCTCCGCCGCGGGCCACGCTCTTTCACAATTACATGTTTCACTTCGAGGGTTAAATGATGATAGATTTAATGGACCTGCGGTTTTGGATGTCGCGTTGCGGTCGTGTTTCTCTCTTACGTTCGAGTGTTCGAACTGGAAGATTTAGATATTTATATGCGAGTGGCATTATGTATCTGTACACACTCGCGGGTGCGCGATCGAGAGTCGGCCGTGACCGCATCGAGAGTGGTGCTTACCACGAGTATAAAAAACGTTGGTCGTTTATTAGTTAAATATTGTAATTATGGATTGCAATTCTGTCGCATGTCGTCTTGTACTATAGCAAACGCAGATCTTTTTATCTATTTTTTTTATATCAAGTATGCAAAAATTGTTTCTGCAGACTTTTTTCTCTCAGTTTAGCGCGAGGGCCGTGTTAACAAACAAACATACAAACAGACAAACGTGTGTATGTTATGCATATGTTATTCACGCGTACACGCCTTATCTCCCTGTTATCAGTTCTCCAGTTGCAGGTCTGCTGGAAGAAATTTCGAAAGAAATAATGAATAGGTACAAATTTCCTACCTTTGTACAAATTTCCTCCGAGTCTCTTATGTTTTCTACTGGTACCATGTACATAAATTATTAAATAAATAAATAAAAATTAAGAGAGAAAATGAAGTTCAAAATTATGTAGAATGTCAAAACATTCTAGTAGAGCGTGTGATTTATAAGTAGACACTTACTGGTGCCAAAGATGTTTTATCATTTCATATTTCATGAAGTGTTTACGCAACGGTCCGGTCAGGGACATGGACGCGCAGTAATGGCTCCGGTCACATTCCTACATCGTAATATTTCATCGTTGGCAAGTTCGAAACCCTCGCTGCAGCGACCTTAATCGGGTAATGGTATCATAATAAGACGCGAGCCGAGTTCTAATGGGTGGCCGCGGTCACGTGACGTCACACGCACGCGAGGTTCGCCCGACCGGCGACCGATGCGCTTCAGATACGAGACTTCGCGTCGTTACTCAAACACATCCGCCGGACCGTCATGGACACGTGTTGAACAAATTTCACTACGCTAATGGCCCTCCAGAAAAAGTGATCCATGAGATTTTATCATATATAAAGGATCACTCGAAAGCCTTACTAACTATTAACTACTCGTATTAACTAACGACCATTTGCTATAACGTTTTAAAGCGCACGACTACGATAGGAAACGTAAGCGCTTCCTCAATAAACTGGAAAGAAACATACGTATGTACGTGTTTCAGTGACAATATAACACAAATGTTCAGTTTGGCAACTAGTAGCGGCGGCCCGAGGGCGGCAGTGGGGCTTACGTTACGCGGTCACGAGTCCTGCACGTGTGGCGCGGTGGGGCGCGGTCGGGCGCCGGCGCCTACTGCGTCACTCATTCTTACCGGGAACGCAAAGCCAAGGGATGCCGATACATTACCGTCGAAATGTTTAATTGAAGGTTCTCTTTTACAATTTGCGAGGCCCGAAACACACTCTGCGAAGTTGCTGCGGTGCGAATCGGTGGAGCTGGATAACGTTGTTAAACACCAAAACTATATATGTGTTAAAAAGCCTCAAAGTCCAATAAGTTGCCGTGCGTTGCAGCCATTGAAAACCGCGCGGTAATAATCACATTAGATATTTGTAAGTGCTCTGCTTTCAGAACTAACCTTTGAGCCTTTGGCCCTTTTCCTATCTAAATAATCGTATTTCATTTAGATTTACTATGTAAGTCGTATGTAGCATGGTGTGTATCATTACGTGGTTGGCAACCCCGGTGACATGACGTACGAGACAGGCAGCATCCTATCGGCGTGTCGCCATCCGGGACACTTTTATCGTGTATAAACGGAGATCCTACAAATTCAGACGTCACGATATGTCTGAATGTAAGGCAAATATCTAGGCAAATACATCATTTGCGCATGCGGACGTGAGCGCATCCTTTTAGGCACAAGAAGTAGGTCGAGCGACGGCGGCCGGCGTGACGTTCGCCCGGCGACTTCCGATGTGCGCGACGACGACGTCTCCGGGCGTGCACGAGTTTAATCAGTCATTACAATAAAATATCTAATGTGACGCTTTTGAACACGTTTCATATGTTTTCAAAGTTGAAACACTCACAAACACGCATATGTGGCACGTGTCCGCCGCTGCGGTCTTCTCGCCGCAGCGCCGCCGCGAGCCACGCGCCTTCCGAGAAGCGTCGCACCGTTACGCACGTCACAGTCGCCGGCAATAAATCCCAAACATCACTTTTATTAGTCAGCATGCTGTTTACTATTAATATTGTGTTCATTATTAATAACATTTTACCGAACGCAATCTGGACATGATGACTCGATACTTTTGTATCTTCTATATACCTATCTCATAAGTGATATTACTATATTATGTTTGTACACGGCGTATACAGGAAACCGACCGAGAATAATTGAACAGTATAATTAAGTTACCGAAGGAGCGATAGAGTTCAGCCCGAGGGCGGTGGCCGGCCGGGACCTTGCCGCCGTCTACGACAGAAGTAGCCAATATGATGATATTGACGAGTGCCAGATGTAATCAATACGTCGATGTACTGCACTCACTTCTGTTTTTGACTGCAATTACTGTGTTTTAGTTACACCCCCTCGTAACTAAAAGGCAAACACTAGAATGTTAAGCGATCCATCTTAGTCGACAGTGGTTTTTTTTATGTCAGTGAAAAATTCCCTAACGTTAGGTGCGCATAACGGACCGCTCATACTGGTTACGAATGTACAATGTACAATACGTCGCTTCATTCGGCGTTACGCAGAGGACAATTCAGTATCAACGAATTCACTGGTTCGAAATCGCAGTGTTATTTTAACCGAGTCACCCTTACAGCGTGGTTATGCTCATAACATCTAATTAAAATTTATCATTAATAAATACTTTATATGTACAATATAATATAATCAAGTTTCTTTTCGGCCGATGTAAGTCTCGTCTTTCTTTCCCGAACACGGGACTGCCGCGTGCTGCAGCAACCCGGACGTTCCATCCGTCCATCCACCCGGATGTTACTAAACAATAATTATAATTATGATCAATTAGAAATTGTCATTTCTCGTCATTATTTTGACATTTAAAAAAATCGGGGCAATGTAGGCCGAGAGAAAAAAGGCCGAGGAAAATACTTCTCGGCACTCTTTTAGATGACGAGATTTATTGCAACTATAATATTAAATATATACGAGTATTTATCGAGTTGCATATAATTTTGTGCCCATTTTACGCTCCGACCGGTCAGTCCCGTGGTCTGCCAATATTACGTGTAGCGAGTGACGCGTTGCGAATGATCTAAACATTGGAACACATTTCTGATAGATCACGGTGAGTCAGTCGCAGACGTATCGCTCCAGTGGCGGCGCACGCGCTCGTACCGGGCCGAGGAGGCCCTCCGACGTGTACTCCGAAATACGCCGCGTCATGGTTCAAAAATGAAGAGAGAGCTTCTCCTAACGAGCGACGTGCCTGGGTTAGACCATAAAGTGACTATATCTCTAATTAGAATTTTTAATCAAAATTCAAACTTATATTCACGCCATTTACGTGACGCCCCCCATCGAATGACGTCCTGACACTTTGGTCGTCTCTCGTACATTCATCAAAGTTCCCGTGTAACGTATTTGAGTCTGTTCGAGGTTCTCCCGATCAGTTCGGGCGTCGTGCGGTACGCTTGCCGTTTGATTGAAGAGTCGAATGCGAGTCCGGTATGAACGTGTGCGTAGGTCTCTTTCGACTTCATTCATATATTTACTTACAGTGTAGGAAATTATACCGCCGATGCGTAATTACATTAATTTCTTAAGATTACAGGCGTGATGTTACGTTTACGTTTTATTTCTTAAAGCGATACATTCAAATGTAGAACAAATCTAGAAATTAGCGTAACAATAAAAAAACAAAAAAACTTCAAGTAAATCCAAGACAATTAGTCATTGAATTTTATGCTGATTATAATATGTTGTGTTATGTCACATACACGACAGCCCGGATCAGTACATGAATGATTCACAGTGTAAACTTTTTTCGGAACCTCGACCGCAAGGAGACCGCTGAGATGATTCCATTGACTAACTGCGATGGTATGCTTACCGATACAGCTCCCGATGTTTGTTCTTGTTACAAAAAACCATAACATAACCGTAACCAATTTTTCACTTCTAATTTATTTTTTTAATTCAATTCTAATTTTTGAGGGTCACTACACTCCTCTGCCTACCCCTTAGGGGATTACAGGCGTGATGTTACGTTTTACTACTTTCCAAAGCAACACTCGGAGGAGCGACGTATTCACTGCGCGGTGTACCTACTGTATACATTATTATTATTATTATTATGAAAGAGACTTGTATTTGCCTATAGGCTCACCTGACGGAAGGCGAGGTCGTAAAAAGTAGCTATCGTTCGACATACATATGTACATACTGCAAACAATAGAAGCTGCTAAGTGTCGTGCTGTCATTTATAACATTGATACACTTTCTAGTGTTGGTGCAGTTGAAATATATCTTCCAGTCACGAAGTTTTACGCGTTATAAACTTTAGGTAGTCGATATAATGATTTTTATAATCGAGTTGTTCAAAAACTTTCCATAAAGTTTATTTTTACCGATGCAGATGCTGCGGTGATCTCTCGGCGATCCCCGCTCCCGGTCCGAAGACCGACCTCTGCCGAACTTGGATTCCTTCGGGACATCGGACAAAGGCAAATCATTGACAGGAAAGATCGAATAGATCTGGCTCAGAATACGAAGGCATGCACTGCTTCGGTCTCTCGACCGCGGCGTATTCTACTCATATTGTTTCGAACACTTCTCGTGACGGGTGCCAACCTGTTTTTTTTCCTTACCGCTAACGGATGCCTCTTATTCCTCCGAGTTTCCCATCGCTTGACTCTTTAGCGTCACCGATGACGTTCTCGGATATGGCTTGTGGCAGAACTACAATATGATCAACTTCCTTATGAATGTTTCCACCGCTGCCGGCCGTCAGCGGAGTACTGCGCGTCATCACCTCACAGGTTACCTCATAAGTGATAAGAAAATAATGTCTTAACATTGCACATTCGTAGTAAAAATTGAGGAAACTTCCTGGGAGGAAATCAGTGTCACGCAATTGGGACAACACTATCCAAGGAACTATTATCCTCGATTAACTACATGCGGTTATTTACGAAACGGATGACATTTTAATGTCAAATTTAAGAAATAGAGGAAGGTAAAGGAATATAGGAGGTTTGGGATTCATTTGGCGGTATCGTGCGTCGTCGTGCGCAGCTCGCTGGCAAACGTCGCTCGCGCCCGAGGGTGTGGTTAGCTTTTATTATCATTGTCAGGAACACTGGCTAACAATAATAATATCGTACTTAATTAATTGCGATCATCTAGGATTGCGATAATTGAGATTACGTTTACACTCGGATACTGGACAAGTATCCGTGGTGGAGTATAAGCCGACCGACACGCGAGCAGATCGGTGATCGAGCTGCTAGTGACTTTGGTATCGTCCGGTTTATGTAAAATGTAAAAACGAACATTCGACATAGTCATGATTATAGCAACAAAAATATATTAGTCATGAGCTGGAACACCGCGACCGCGGTTCCAGTGTGGCGAGACCCAGGGGTGGGTAGCTACCGACGCCGCGCTGCTTGAAGTAGGGCGGCGCTGCGGCCGCCTAACTTTACTAATCGCTTACCACACGAGTGTGCCGCCGTGTGGCGGTCATGAACGCTTCCTCTCATATATGTAGTCAAAATATATTTGTTACAGCTATACTACAACACATCAAATTTATCTCTATTTGAACCTATGCTTCAAATAAAGTTCTGTAAATAAACCGCCGTACTCTAGGTAACAAAAAAAAATCACTTAATCCGTCTTACCGTGATTTATTATTATTATATTAAGCATGAATGCTTTTCGAAAGCACTCTATAACGACACCGTGGACTAAGCACTTTATCACGATCAGTGCTAGTAATATATGTAGTTAAATTGTAAACGAAGCCTGCAGACGCGCGCGCCTCGTCGCCACGCCGGGTGCGCTCCCGCCGGCACGAACATTGAGTTAATGAGCCTCTTATTCAGTTTATCGATTGAAGATGATTCGCTCCGTTCACAGGAACAGAGCACATTTCTATGTTGTTAAATCGTGGGCGTCAATAATAATTGTAGCTAAGATTGCGGAGCACGGCCGATACGGGTTGCACGTGGCGCGTGCCACTTTGTGGTGTATGTATACTTTTAAATAACATTGAGATGCGGAAAATAATACAGTTCGTAAAACATCACCGGTTACCGAATTCGAATGTTGGTTACGAAAGAACTAAAGACTAAAACTAAGGTTATATTAAATATCAACTTAAAAGCATACATTTCGAGGCAAAGGAAACGAGTTGTTATTATAAAAACTGATTTTCTTCCTTTCACCGTGAATACTTTAGGACGCTCACACGGGAACTTGAGGTTTTAGACACAACATTTAGGAAGCCGAATTATAGGCTTAGGCCTATACAAATATTAAGCTTAGTCTGTTTCATTCCGAGGTCGACCCGCGTTATTAGGTTACCGCTACAGTTGACTACTGACTGCACTGAGTTACGATGTACCGAAACTGACATGTTATGTTTCAGTAAGTGCGTATTTATTTAGTAATGATTTTGTTGACCGTAATCATATACATATTAATTAATCTTATGGAGAGCATTGAAGATACGTTGGAGATCAACGATATTTGGGACGAGATCGTACGCACGTACGCACCGCGCTTTGACATCAGAGCGGGTTTTTGTCAACCGGTGCCGCTCCGTGCTCTGAATCTGAATGCGTCGCTCAACCCACGAGAATCGAACTAGGACGTCGGCATCTGGTTTTCTATTCACTTTGAATCACGTGGTTCCTCTTTAATATCGTTTACATCAGCGTTCGTTTGCAGGACAGATATGAATTATGACGAGGTGTACTATAATATTCTGAAGAAGAATGGACTCCCCCTGTTTCGATGCTTTAGTCAGGATTATTTCTGTACAATTATTGTTAGAAGCGTTTCTGACAAGGCCTCGTTTGCTATGCTTAGTTCATGTATTACGTACTTTGGCCGATGACATCGTTTTTGACGCACGTCAGTGTAGGGTTCTACGAAATGTTCGGAGTTCGAGGTAGTTAGCGCGCGACGCGCACTCGGCGCACGCAGAACGCGCGTGCTAAACAAAGTTTTGCTTCGTTAATGAGACACGCAGCGTCTACTCGGCAGCCAGCCGGCGCCGAAGCGTCTACTCCTTGGAGACTATGGAGACACAATGCCCCACTAAACACCGGGCCCGATATTACGTGCCATTCTCGTCACTCGACGGCGCGAACCTCCGGAAGCACGTTGCACCACTGAGATAGATACTTCTAAGATATTTGATAGCGAATTCACGATCAGTATATTTTACAAATTCTTTGAAACCGGCCAAGGAATACTTCGAAGGCTGCAGTCGATTGTTGTCAAGTGTATGTTGCAGTGTTTCTCAATATTTCCTTCTGTCATGTTCGGATGAGTATCCGATAAGTTATAAGTATATCCAGATGATGACCGTTAGTTAGTGAAGACCTCCGTTGAAGCCTTTGTAAACGACAAAATAAATAAAACGACACTAAGCAGCGTCATTCTCTAAATAGATATTAGTAGTGTAAATTGCTTTTGGTGGTTTTAGTAGTTCTTATCGGGTAGTACCGCATCAGTTGGTTACTCAAACTTACTCTCACTCGATCTACAATACTACTTTTGTATAAAATATAGGTGGACTTCCTCTGTCCACTGATCTAATCATTAATTCGTACTGTGCATACTGACATTAATGAGATTAGCATTTTTTTGCCCACGTCCACTAGCGGATATACACCACCACGATTCGAGCTGTCGGTCCGCTTCACCGCGCCCTCCACTAGGCCTCGGTCGTTCCGGGGATGGGGGAGCCTACTTTTCACCTTCAATTATCATCAGTATTTTTAACAGCTTTGATTACTTTTTATATGATATTGATATTTAGAGGAAGTAGACAGCGGAAGCTACTCGTATCTATCGTGCCAAAGTTACCAGGAATATCGCATTAATGAACTAGGTAATTTTAATTAACCGCACCATAAGCAGATAATGCATTTGTGGTTAACTGTCGCTATGTTCGTTTTCCTGTCCCGCTACTAACCGACTTTCAGTAAATCGAATATTGGATAGAGATATATCCCGGAGCCGGTCCGCTCGCTTGCCGCCGGTCGTACTGATGTAGGTATAGCTTCCAAATTGTCACCGCATACGAATCGTCATTGCAAAAACTGGTGGTTTCAATCATCGATCGACGTGAAGTGAACACAGTGTTCAATATGAGATTGGTAGAATATTTGGTCGGTCAGCAAATGTAAAGTAACGCAAGTCGATAGCGAGTAAGTCGGTCAGTGGCCGATGTCGTCACAGCGTTATGTCGCGGCGGCGCGCGGCAGCCGACACGCGCTGGCCCGAGCGCCGCAAGAGGGAATCCGAAAGCATTTCACTCGGGCGCCGCCACTGGCAACTTTCCTGTTGTTAATCTGTGCGTAAATGATTTTCAGAAACTGTATCACACAATAAGAATTCGTAAACCTGACGTCATTTCGTTCTGTCATAACTAATGGCATCTTAACATATTTTTTTGTAATGTTTCGTCACGATATTCGACCTGAGGGGTAACATAGGATTACACCTACCTATGTAGTAGGGTATATTAAAATTTCGCGTAGGCCACACAATCGATCGTTGTCTTTTCAAATATTGTTAATAAAAAATCTGTCAAAAGAGTTCTGTACATGAAAAGTTATCAAGAAAGCAAGGACTATTTCAAAGGCAACAAAGCGTGGTTTTGAATTTTAAAACTCTATACCCCATGTAATGATTATAGAACTCCTGTGACAAGCAAACCGCAGGCAGCCTGTTGATACATATACTGTGTCGCCCACTGTTAGGGCTCGTGCGCCTGCCAGGAGCCCGCCAGCCAGGAGCCCGCCAGCCAGCCACAATGCAACGTGGCAAGCGTTAATTGGGATCTTAATGAGAGTTAACTTGAGACTTTTTTTCGTCGGATTTTGTTTTGCCGCCCCACCGTACCCCGAGCGCCCGAGAAGCCCCCGAAGACGAAGAACGTTAACTATAAAATTGTATGACGTTCCTTAAGTGCATGTTTATGCGCAGTAATAAATAAAACAATCTAAATTGACAAGTTTCGTTTAATGGTGAATCAGCATATACAATAAAGTTTATTTCATAGATTTACACATACACGATGTCACCGTTTTATAGCTGCGTTTAAGACAAAAATTAGTAATCCTAACCGTTACTTGTGGAAATAATGTTAAATGTGGTAAATAACAGTGACGCAATAGGGACCGGCGCGAAGCAAAACGACCATTTTCCTTTACCTGCGACCGTGTACTCGCGAGGCGCCGCGCCGTCTGCCGCC
>DWDX01004260.1:0-11932 GCA_018245675.1 Agara michaeli
GGTAACAAACATTGAATTGAACGAATTGAGAACCTCCTCCTTTTTTTGAAGTCGGTTAAAAAGAATGTTATTTACTCCAACGGTATAATAACGTATTACATCTGCAGTCTGTTTATTTATCATTGGCTACATCTGACAAAATTTGCCGCACGAGACGCAACTTACCACACGCGGCCAAAAGATCACGTGAGCCGCAATGCGTGTAATTGTGCTACTTCATTACCAAAAATGCGTCTAAAAGCTGACGAAACAGAGACAGAGTAATGATACATAACATTTATTATTTATGTGAATGTCGCGTGACACTTAATGGATTAAAGGTAATTATAGGTTTGATTTTGATTACGCACGTGATAATTCGTGGGGCGTGTGTGGTGGTGCTATTTGAAAATTGTGTGTGTTGATTTGATTTTGTAACGGCAAAACTGCTACCGCTACGTGGACGTCGAGAACCGTTCTTTAGACCTTAAAAGCCTCTTACTACGGCAAGGCGTCCGATTCCAATGAGGACTGAGAAAATATTTTCTTAAATGAACCCTTTCTTATTGAGTAATAACTGAGACAATTGAGGCAATTAAATGCTTGTATTATGGTAATCGGACAGCTGATAAACATACATTTATACGTACTATGTAATAGTTATATAAATATAACAACTGGACCAAGAGACGAGACATTCAGTACAAATACCTTATCACTTCACTATCGCTACATTACGAGTAGTATAAAACAAAGTCGCGTTCCGCTGTCTGTCCCTATGAATGCTTAGAACTTTAAAATTATGCAACGGATTTTGATGCGGTTGTTTTTAAATAGATAGAGTGATTCAAGAGGAAGGTTTATATGTACAAGAACATATATGTATAATAATATATGTAGTGATACGTCGAGGTGAACTAAACACACATTTTACGAAATTCTACTTCCAAAGGGAATAGCAGGGGCGGGGGCGGGACAAAGTCGCGGGCAACAGCTAGTTCCGAATATAACAAACCATCAAAAACATAAAGAAATGTCGTTTCATATAACTACCGGTCCGAATGAAAGAAGACAATGGTTGAGTTTGTACGTATATTTGAATAAATTGTAAACAAACGTACGTGAACTAAACAAGGTTGCAAAGTGGATGATAATGCATTGCGTGCGTTATTTGTATGAATTATACAACTCGATGATAAATATTTTTAAGGTACTCCATTGAATTATTATACGATTATTAACGTAAACGTAACATCAGGCCTGTAATACGATTATTATGAACCAGAATTCCGCTGTGCTACTAAAATTCTTGATTTGAGAATTTTAAGCTTTATTAATCTTCAACGTTATATGTAAAGTTAAAAAATAGTATGATTAATTAACAATGAATGAGATTTTTCCATATCACAGTTGACAAGGGATAACTTGCTTGCTGCCGTCATCTCATATACATTTTCAAACCAGTTCTGCGACTTGGGGTCTAGTGTTCGGCAAACGCTACAGTGTCCATACAAAAGTGAGGTGTATTGCGTAGCAGGCTCTATTCTTAATTCAAGTGTCGCCGCAGTTTTCAATATCCCGCAAGTTCTGTGCCCATGTCGCGAAGTTCACGAAGCAGCCTAGAATGGGAGGTGCGCGCATCTACATTGGCTCGCAATACCAGTAACTTAATACGAAGTATAGTGGAGAATCTTCAAGTGGAGCCAAATCCTGACAAAGAATTTATAGCACTGTCCATAGGTAAGACGTTAAATACACAATAAAAATATACTCCCAGCTAGATAGTTCTGTATCGTTATTATTGATTTTTCTTTATATGAAAACTTTAAATTAATAGTAAAATAAAAATGTTCAGGCTTTTTAATATCAAAAAAAAGCAACAAACTGTAAAAATGAAGGACAGTAAGTAATATTGAAAGTCGATAATTATTTTCAAACTTCCAGAATAGGTACCTACTTAATAGATTTTCTGTAATCTCCTGATCCTGCTTTTGCTGCTGTAGAAAGATTGTGCTTTAGAAGCTTGCTGCTATAGAAAGATCCTGCTTTTGCGTATCTTGCTTTAAAATTTATTACTGAGTTCAGAAATAGAATAGAGTGGCAATAATTAAGTCAAGGTTAACGGGATTAGTGTTTCGCAATATTTTTAATCTGTAAATACCAAAGTGTAGTTTCATTTCATTAAAAAGGTGTGTGTTTTAATAATCGTATCGGTACCTACTCAATCAAAAATTAAATTCAATTCAATTTTTTGCTTGGCATTCATCTAATGCTATTAACATACGTACATACGGATTTTTTAGCAGATTTCCACAAATTTATTATTATTATGTAGTTTTTGCATGTTGTACAATAAGATGATATTGGAAATATTGCGATACCCACAGCTTCTATCTATACCTAATTATTTTTTACTAAATTGATCCTCCTTATGAAAGTACAGACGACATATGTTTCCACTTTTTAAATATATATTCAAAGTTAAATTCAAAGTATGACAAGTACAATTTCCTCGAATTGTTATAAGTTACATATAACATATTTGCCTTAAAATTTGTTTTTTTTTTGTGTTGTTTAAATTAGGTGACCCGACTACTTTTGGAAATTTGAATCCTCCCGACCACGTGCTGCAAGCCGTCCGAGATAGCATTGAGACTCATACCAGTCGAGGTTACGGCCCTGCCAAAGGGCATCTAGAAGCTAGACAGGCTGTTGCCGAGTACAGTGCTCACCAGGGCGACGTATCACCCGACGATGTCATACTGTGCAGTGGCTGTTCACATGCCATCGAACTCGTCATCACAGTCCTCGCTGATTCTGGACAGAACATTCTCGTTCCGAGACCCGGTTTCATGATATACAAAACATTAGCCGAAGGGCTTGGTATAATTATTAAGTATTACAACTTATTGGTAAGTATTTTTAGATTTTTAGAAATCGAAATGAGTTACTTATAATACGAAATGAGTTAGTTGATACGAATCCGAGCGTATATTATTAAGATACATGTGCGTTCTAATATTTACGCAGCCAGGCGAAGCTTTTACTATCGGAAGCACGAGAAACGTGACGTAAAAAAACAGTATAATTACATGTGTCATATTAGTCAATGACGCCACACGAGACATGTTTTTGTTTTTCCGATGTATCTTGTTGTTGTTTATATTGTTGGATAAGACATTTAGGCTATTTACGTGCTGCGTCATGATAGCGCAATAATAACAAACACACGCATATGCTGGCTAGCAATATGCCCTACGCTACCTGTGTAAAGCGGGCATGCATACTTTTATAAATCGATGAACAAGTTTCTAGAAGCATAACTAGTTTCCAGTTTACTGTCGAGGATATTTGCATACTGCCCATTACGCATTATTTCCTCTACAATTTTATAAATATTCCTAATTCTTGACCACACAATGATGTAAAATGTATCAATTTCAAATTACTTTTCTATTATTGCAGCCTGAGGAGCAGTGGAAAGTAGATTTAGAAGATTTGGAAAGCCAAATCGACGATGACACTGTGGGGATAGTTGTCATTAATCCATCGAATCCTTGTGGGTCGGTATACGACATGCATCATCTGTATGAAATACTAGATGTAGCTTCACGGAATCATGTGCCAATTATTGCTGACGAGATATATGAACATTTCGTGTTCTCTGGAAATACATTTACCGCGATATCGTCCTTATCGAAGGATGTACCAGTGCTCACGTGCGGTGGACTAACTAAGAGGTTTTTAGTTCCTGGATGGCGAATGGGTTGGGTTATTATTCATGATCGGAACAATATTTTGGGAAAAGAAGTCCGCCAAGGTATGACCAATTTGGCAACGAGAATATTGGGACCCAGTACTTTACTGCAACGAGCACTACCTGCTATATTAAAATGTACTCCGCAAAGCTTCTTTGATGAAATAGTATTATTTATAGAGGTAAATGTATAGAGAGATCATTTAATGTTTTTTTCATAACACCTGACTTTAACACAATTACGTCTAGGAACGCCCTTTTAGGAAGACCTGGAGCGTAAAATTCCAAATTTTTAATATTAATAATATAATTAATATTATCATTATACGTTTTTAAAAATTTTCTTTTTGTTCTCGTAAATTAATATCTTGTTGTAAACATTTGTTGTTTTGCAGAACCAAGCTAAACTCGCGTACGAAGAGCTTCAGCGCGCCCCAGGCTTACGTCCAATCATGCCACAAGGAGCTATGTACATGATGATTGGCGTTAGGTTAACACTTTTTCCAAAATTTAAAAATGAATTACAATTTGTGGAACATATGGTTTCCGAACAATCAATCTTCTGTTTACCGGGACAAGTAAGTTGTGAACTTTTAATTTGAATTTCATACCTTTCACGCCAAATAAGTTTGCCCTAATACTCAGTCCTAGAAACCTAATTTCTGCTTATAGCATTTAAAGTTTATACATCAGTATATATGTAGTCTCATTTTCCATATGGGTATACGGTTTTACTTAAAATGTGTTTTACTCTGGATGTGTTATAGGTTAGTATTGTCATTATAAGTAAATGTTATCTTGGTGTAATGCTTTCAATCCCTTTAATGAAATAAATGTGTTCTGAATAAACGGGTACGTACTTAAACAGTCGTGATAGTTCAACTAATTTAGTTTTTATATAGTGTATACGATGATAATAACAAAAAAATATTGATTGATTACAAGCTTTGAATATATTATTTGGTTCATATATACAGGTAATACAGTAAATTGTTACATATTTAATTAAACCCTAAATATTTTTGTAATAAAAATCAATCTAGTAATCCTATAAAGTTCGCTATCCTTTAGGTAAAACGCCGTTAATATCGGTTTAGCCATTCCGAAGATTTTATCCCAAACAAACAAACAGACTGACAAGAATTATATAAAAGAGCTGATAAATACTATCCAAACAGCTTTAAGAGTCGGAAGCAGTACATAATAGCTGACAAGTAGCGATAATCTAGCGGTGAGGATTTCAGCCTCACAATTCGGATGCTTGGGGTTTCAAATCCTGGCGCTACTTTTCTCTTCCAAATAAATTCATTCAGTATTTTATCTTAATTTATAAATAATTGTTCATTGAACTGTAATTTTTTTTCATACTATTAATTTTACTACATGTACTTATATACTCTTTTTTTTCTCAGTGTTTTGAATATCCGAATTATATGCGAATAGTTTTAACGGTTCCTGAAGATATACTGCGAGAGGCTTGTCGAAGGATAGTAATTTTCTGCAAAGACCACATTGACACTGGCGAAAAAGTTAAAGAAATTGTCGACGACATGTTAGCCGTACCGAGCGATGCTGATGTTATATGTGAAGACCATTTGACACGAATCGCATAAATTACATTATAACTGTAAGGTCCTTCATAGTTTAAATTGAAGGGGTTAGAATAACTGTAAAATATTACTTGGCAAAAAAGAAGGTTGGAAAACTACTATTGCATTTTGGCCCTTTATAATTATTTATAAAGGGCCAAACCAGATATACAACCAGATATCCGCGAGATTAAGGATAAAATAAATTAGGAATTAAGGATAAAGCAATTAGGTTGGATAAACTTTATATAGATAATGTTGTGCATTACAAATGCTCAGTACATTATTTTGTGCTTTATCAATAGTTTAAGCATTTAAATTCAAATCGTTTTATTCATTATAAGGTAAAGATATCATAACATACACTTAATGAAAGCCATACATGTTTTAGTCATTGCACTGCACGCGATGTAAAGAATTTTATGTATTTTATTTACACATTGGGTTACATTATTGGAGTTTTAATAGAAATCCCATTGGTTTCTTAAAATAAAATAAATATAGCCTTTGTCACGCAGTGACCACAGAATTTTTCTGAATTAAAAAAAATCCAATGAGTAGATGAATTATTACCTACTATAAGTAGGTATACAAATATTACCTGTTTATAATATTAACATAGATAATATAGTATATATGTACATACATATGTGTATTCTAGAACTACCAGTAGTTACTACTACTAGTAGACTAGTACTAGTAGTAGAACCACCAGTAGTATCACCGTGGCGCACCCTTTTTTGCTAAGTACTTTAAATTCGTCGTGGTTTCATGAAAATTTACATAAGAAAAAAAATGTGGTTCTCGCACTGTTTTTTAAACTAATATAAAAAAATTAAAATAAAATAGGTAGGTATTTATATAAAAACACCTATATATTAAATAAAAATTGTCTCACCTCATTTTCTCGCTGTCGTTTTAATCTAAGCTTGATTCACAAAATATATGACATTATTATAATATATTAATCTAATAGGTTACGTAGTTTTATATTGAAAACACTGCTTAATTTTTGTTATTGTTAATTTTGTAAGTTTTCAGCATCATCATAAATGTTTACATTTGGTTTACGATATCTTACTTGATTTTAATTTATCTGAATATATGTATAAATATCTAACTTATTGATATAGATACCATATATCATATTCCACTAATATAACTATACCAACTAGCGTAAATAGTAAATATCTAACACAATATTACAGCGATTCACGAAAACCGAGAATATAAAATTGAATTAAGTGTGTATGGTAAACAAGATAAATAAAAATATGTTTGTAGGTGATTCGAACAGGCTTCGAATAAATCTTCCTTTTATCAAATTTAAGGAATAGGTATAATTTTGGTTCTTTTCTTATTAAAGTAATTGTTAAAATTGTCTTTGTTTCATTAAATATTACATCAGATATCATATATATATATATAATGTGATACTGGAGGAAGGCGATTATAAAGAGAGCCATCTTTACGACGAGATAGTGGATTTACTTATTATAAATTTACGAAATGTGGAATCAGTCAACCAAAGCGATTCAAATACATAGTAGAGATACCGATTTGAGTAGCGATGTGGATCAGGATTAATTGAAGGAAAAAAGATCGAGCAGATTGGTTTGGAGTGCCTATCTAGAGGTGCTCAGTGCACCTACTCTTATATCGCTTAGCTTAGCTTAGTTTTATATAACGTGTGTTTCGTAGAAAAGCGTCGATTCACTACTTAAGCTAAGGTTTTCGAATGATAATTTAGCTTCGTTTTTGTTTTCCAGTTTTCCTCAATTGTAAATCATGTCACTCTAAAAATTTATTTTAGTTTTCCTGTGTTTTATATGTTTTTCATCAGGTCAGTAAATAAGGGTTTGGCCAAAAGATAGAAATTCTAGGCTGTTAAGTGTACTCAAAATTACCATCGACTATATTTGCTCATAGAACTGTGTGTCATTATCTATGCTTGATTATAGTGATATGGTGTAAGTTACCTTGACTGCATTATCATACTATTTATTTAATAGTTTATTCAGTTATTAATAAAAAAACTTGGACTACGTTCACGTTTCATTGTCATAGTTACGATTACTATAATATGTCACAAATTAAAAGTAACAAGAAATTGAAATGGGCTTTGGACTTCAAGTAAGTTTGTATTATAATTTAATAAAATATGTTTGTTTTTCGAATGATGTACATTGTAATTAAGTCAATTTGTTATAGGCCTCGAGGGCACACAACAGATCTACCATTCCCCCCCGGTTACAGTCAATCTGCCAATGCTAATTATACAGAATCGTCGAAGGAGAACGACAATTTATTATTGATTAAAAAGTTGTGGGATGTAGCATTGGGTCCATTGAAGCAAGTACCAATGAATCTGTTTATTATGTATATGGCAGGAAATTCAATATCGATTTTCCCAATTATGATGGTGGGAATGTTGATTGTGAGACCTGTGAAGGCACTTTTCTCTACACAAAGCACATTTAAAATAGTTGGCGGAACTCAGGCAGCAGTGCAAAAGTTTGTATATTTCATTGGCAATATTGTAAATATACTGCTAGCCCTATATAAGTGCCAGAGTATGGGGTTACTGCCAACTCACTCCAGTGACTGGTTAGCATTTGAAGAGCCATTGACCAGAGTTGAGCATATAGGTGGAGGGTATTCAATGCTATAAAGGAAACTTATCTTTATTGGATGTACTTTTATTTATTTAAATAACTATTGTATGAACCTACAAAACAATATTTACATTAAATACGTTAATTTCATCATTTATTTTATTTTCACACCTGTCATTTTCAATCTTTCTTTCCATCATTGAAGTCAGACATTTTGGCTTTTACAAAGGCTTGAGCCTTTTCAAATAGTGCCTTGGGGTCCTCTACCTTCTCTATCTGTAAAAGAGAATGGATATTGCAATACACTTATTGTATCTTACAATACACTTATTATATGACTTATACTTTTAATTTTACAATCTTTTTAAAATGCTCCCAAAGCCGGATTAACCTTACAGCAAGATTATCAACCGCTATGCAAAGTGGCGTCTGTGTATTGTATTAGTAAAGATTTATGATTTATAATCAATGGTGTAGTATATGAGTATATCCCCAGGGCAATCTCACATTCTGACTCTTTGTAGTTGCCAGCACCAAACGATCTAATAAATATCAACCAAAGTGTTACTTATGAATGGCAAATAAATATTTTGAGTATTGTTTTGTTACTACTTTAAACTTAAGGAACCAATAGCAAATCAAAGTTTCCGCAATAGAATTTGCTATAGGCCATATGCTAGCATAATCTAGCATTGAAAGTTTTACATTATTTATGATGAAATAGTAAAAAATTGTTCCAGGTTTCAATTTAAATATAATATACATTAAAAATAACTAACCATTTCTTTTTATCCATTGACTTGTCACATTCCTGAGATGCTTTCTTACATAAAAGACTTACTGCTGCCTGTGTATTAAGAGAAATTAAATAAATTCTGTCTACATACATTGAAAAAAATCTGTTAATTTTTTTTTAACAAGTGTAAAACACTATCTTATTTAGTAAATTTATTATTGAAATTAGAAAAATTACAAATTACATATTCAGGCAGAAATGTGACAGATAAAAGAGGCCATACTTTTCAATTTTCATTTTATGGAATAAACCAGGAACAATTTTACTAAATAAATTGATGAGAAAAAACATAACTTTAAAGTACTTCAACAAATAAATGGGTTGAATTGCTTCTGAATGTATGCATGGCCTCCTTTGCATATTATTTGTTTTCGTTTGATTAAGTAGCTTAGTTGGAAAAAAAATAAACTGCAGACTCAGTCTCGCCCCAGAATTAAATTGGTTAAAAATCAAATTCAGAACTAGTTTCCAGAACCCTTTGAAAAAGCCTTGTGACTACACATGAGCAAATGAACCACTTTGCAGTACTTATGTATTATGTATACTTCCTATTTGTTTCTGATACTGACAGTGTAATCTGAACCCCAACATTTCAAGCAGAAGTAAGAAAGACTATGATGTTACGGACAACCATAGATATATGCCAAAACTTGTCTTCTCTATATATTGTGAAAAAATAATTGAATTACTATTACTTTGTAAATGTATCTTTTACTTTTGACCTGACTATCCTTAGGTAGGGATGTTTTTAAATTCAAGTTATACACACTTAAGTAATTGACATCTATTATTTGTGTGCACCAAAAAAGAAATCATAATAATATACAAAAAATAGTTTTATTGTGAAAACGAGACAGGTTAATGAACTGGTAACGATTATTCCATCAATGATTGGCCGCATGGAATACTGAATTCATACTAGCTGACGATTGAGCATTTAAATCTAACAACATACTTCAGCCAAATGTGTTTATGTTATTAATTTCAAGTCACTCTATTTAATTTGATTGACTGTAAGTGGCTCATTTGCCTGCACATGGTTCAAAGACTATACAGTGTCTTTGAACATTGTTATATTTAACACATTATGTATGTTACAACATTTATAACTATAACATCTAGAAGCTTTAACTGGTTTGCATATTTATAATCAGCATGCTATAACTAAACCTAAGCCTAAGATGATATACCTGTCTAAACTTTTTGACTACATTAAGATACCTGATAGTTTTGTGCCACATAGACGCCTGTATAGACCCCGGTCCCAAATATGATCTGTAAAAATGATTAATGGTTACTTGATTATATGAAAGAAAGGACAAACTAAGAGAGAAGCAGAACATAGACATAAATAAAATTTCATGGTTTCACTGCTGTAGTTTTGCCAGTTTACTACATTTTTGATAATGAAATAAATAGTTTGTCGAAGACATAAATGAATTTGCTTGGTAACTGTAGGCAATTGAGGTGCGGACACTTGCACAACCAGAATTATTGGCTTCCGCAACAATCCTGCTTACAAAAGTAATCTCTTATAAAATAATGTTATAGATGTATTTGGAAGTCATTACACATGAAGCAATACTGCTTAATAAACGAACATGTCAACACAACACACAAAACAGTATACAGAGCTTATGTAAAAAATAATTATTCGTTAAAAGTGCTCTAGTTTTTATTGTTAGTGTTCAATTGATGTTAACATAGGTTTTAAGAAAAGTTACAAAACTAGTAACACACAGCTCTTTAGCACTTATCTAATCTAAGATTCAGGCTGTGGGAGAAGACCACATCCTACCTGCAACATGTAAATCCCTTACGGCAAAGTATGTATCATAGTGATTGTAAAACAACATCAGTTTTGAAAAAAAATGAAAATAATTTTTTAAGCGTACATTGTTAACATATCATACATAATATTATTGATGTAGTTCCATATTGTACATGTTATAAGTATGGAGTATTCAAATACTAATCCATTACTGCTTTATAATATTAATATATTTTCCTACACTTTTTAACATGTGTAAAGACAACACACAAAAAAAGATACAGCTTTTGTGTATAAGCACCTAATATTTCATTAGACACATAGATAATGGTAGTGACAAAGTAATAAATAATCCTTGCCAAGTTCTATAATTATAACAAGCAAGACTTGATTGGACAAGACAATGATTGGACAATTTCAAGTCACTGAATATCTAACTATGACTATGCATAAGATGCAAATAACTTTATTTTTCTTAAATAAATTTTTTACTTGTAATTTTAATTTTAAATAAATAAAACAGCAAAAGTAAAGTACTAAGAGTTTGTCTCTCTACAATATCGACTAGAACATACTGAATGATCCAGCATCTAACATACTTTGATTGATTGGTATATCCTTTTGTAAATTAGTTTGAAAAGACAAGGAAATAAACTTACTAACACTGGTTTTTAAAAGTGATGTGATACAGCCCATTATGACATTAAAATTTATTATTCCATAGTGTTGATTACCATTTCTAAGTAGGTATCGTGTTCATTTTTAATTTATTGATGGATTTTTATATTCCTATGTCAATATTGCAATGACAACTTCAGTTTCCAAATTTAAATTTTGTCATTTAACAAAAAACATTAAAACGAATTTGTCTATTACTAACACATCCACAAGAATTCATAAGGTCAATAAAAAGGTTTATAGTATGAAATTTAATATTCAACATATATAAGCCCACAATGGTATGACATAGCTTAGTAACAAAGTCCGTACAATACAAGATCCAATGTTAATGTATTGTCACTTTCATTTATTACGATTTAATTTGTTAAACGCAGCAAATAATTACGAATACATAAAAAAAACCTGTATATTTACTTAGCTATTTATATTAACTAAATCATCTATGATCGTTTAATAATTTTCATATATTTAACACATTTTAGGCACTCGATTACAGTCCCGATAATGTTAATATAAATAATACTTACCAATGCCTTCAGCATTTTTATTATAATGTTGAGGATTGCTGGGACGGGTGTATACAGCCGAATGTGGCTCGGCTTTGTTCTATCGCTTAAGAAATTTAAACTCGACAAAGCTCTCGAATTGTGGTTGAATTAAGGTGATATATATTTTGAGTCGTTGATATTTTTAGTTTACAAAACTGTCATTTTCTTGTGGGAACGTCATTGTCAAACTTAAGTC
>DWDX01004261.1:0-11930 GCA_018245675.1 Agara michaeli
CTTGAATCACTCTATCTATTAAAAAAACCGCATCAAAATCCGTTGCGTAGTTTTAAAGATCTAAGCATACATAGGGATAAAGGGACATATAGCGGAAAGCGACTTTAATTTAAAGACTATAGTGTTCTCGTACAATTATTAAATGTGCGCATTGCGTAGCATAGCAGGCGAGAGCGTCAATTGCGTACTAGTGGATCGCGTATCTAAAGGCTTACCGCGTCTGTTATTCCTTCATTCCGATTGTTGGGGATCCGGTACCAATACTAACAGTAACAATAAACATATTTGCTTTAAAAATGTTTTGTTATTATTACATTTTTCTTTTGTTTCTCGCAATTTATTCTACTTCTTGCGATAATTGAAAATCGTCTTCTACAATATTAATGGAAAGCCTTTTGTACAGTAACTATTAATTTAATGAAGGTAGAAAATTATCTAGACTCATTAGCAACGCAAAGTATAACGAGCAATTGTTGTAGCTGTAGAATGAAACTGCAAACTAATTTCGGAACAAAAGCTCTTCAAATATCACTTAGAACAGTTCGAAATAATGGTACCTAGATAGATATTGCTTATAATTTATTTATTGAAGGAAAGGCAACAATAACGTATTAATAAAAAAAACCTTTAAACCTTTGCTTTCCGAACTAAATGGTAAAAGATTTATTATTTAATGTTGCAAATAACAAAAATGTTTTGATTGTAATTATTTCAATTTCTAGGTGTCCACAATCCAGCAAAGCGTCTGTCGCCGTTCGTACTGGCAGTACGCCATTACGGATAACATGGTATGCGCAGGCCGTGGGCGGCGCGACTCGTGCGCAGGCGACTCGGGTGGTCCGCTCCTGTGTCGCGACAGCCACATGCGCTATTATTTACAGGTGACGGACATATAGCTAAATAGCCACTGCTGGCAATAAGCCTCCCCTATCATACTGCCCTGTTACAAACTTCTCGTTATTTTTTATGTATCCATATTGTACTTATACGAATGTACATATCACATTTTGATATATTGGTCCAAAAGAAATTTCGAAAGGGAAATTAAATGAGAAATTTTAAGCTTTCACACTAGTTAATTAGAATATTAGTGGATTTATAATAAATATTAGAGTTGTTAAATTATTATCATCTAGGATATAAAGTATCTAAAATTGGTCGGTGACGAAGTATAAAGTTTGAAATTGCGAATTACTCTACCTACATATATGCTCCTGGGAGATATTCTTTATATAAATAAGTTTTACGAGAATAAAGAAACGATATGAAATGTGAGATAATTTTAAATCCGTTTATTGAAATGAGACTCCTTTGCGGACGGGGTAAAAAGCTTTCCAGTGTTACAAAAGTTTCAGATCACGTGAGGATTGTCCTAACTGTAATACTCGCGTGATTTTAAATTTTAATGATGTGTTAGGATCGGAATCAACCAGAAATATTTACTAATTACGATTTTTAGAAATGCCATACATGCCAAGGAAGCGAAATGGAGGTACAAGGATTGTATGAATATTCGTTGGTTTGGGACTCGAGACACGTGAAATTATAGATTGACATTCTTGCTTAATAACAAAATTAGTGTGATTGTTCATTTTTGAAAATTCTATCCCTGAAGAAGTAGAATAGAGGTCGAAGGTTTGATTAGTTTGGTAGAAAAACTTCTTTGCTGATGTATCATAAATTTTTAATCCTTACGAATTTAAAGTTCCAAAAATAAGATAAATTTGTAAACGTTTTTCGTATCCTATCGACATTGGAAGAAAAATACATTTAATAAATAATCTGTGTACATATTGTGCAAAAAGTTTTACTTCTATGGCACCTGGACTCACGTAAATTTATTTTCCATTTAGTATTTAGGTATAGTTAATTAGGTCATCATTTAGTAAGTAATCATTCGCCAATTTTATAGAACATGGAATATAATTAGAAAATTACAATCATAGTATATCCTAAATAACACAGCCGAAAAAGCTTTCAAAACTCAATTAAGGTTTATTTCTCTCACAATAATTAAAATATTTTTAGTCTTTGTATACAACAATTGAATAAATGGTTCAGATGGTAATTCTTGTAGATTCCTACTTTCCGAGTCCTACGTAAGCAGTTAATAAAGTTCATTTAAATTTTATTATGCTATGACAACTCATATATTCCAACAACGGTAATACATAGTTATAGCCTGTGGATATAAGAATGTCCCGATTTTAGATTTCTGTTCTTATGGTATGCTTTATCACTGTCCTTTGTCCGTCGAAACTTAAATGCTGTTTACTTTTCGGTTCATTATACTGTTATGCTTTTGTTGAGCTTTGTCTTCAATGTTCAGTTCCATAACTATTCGCACAAGGCCGCGATAGTGGCCTGGAACTTTGGATACATTTTCGGAGTTGCGGATTGTGGAGTAGGGGGCGACGTCAATCAGTAATAGTGCTAATTCCACGTTACCGGGGGCTGTAATGATTGTTTGAAGGGATGAGAAGATCTTTTGTCTCATAATGAACTATTAGTGCTTACCTTCTGGAAGTCAATTTTTCATTACTTATGGCTACATAAAATTAACGAAATGTGTTTTACACTATTCAATAAATTACAAGTTCCTTTGAAAGTATTCATACAAATATTTTGTAGTTTTCATTTTCGTCTTATACCAAGAGGTATTTTAAAAAGAAGCAATTTTCGTAGACATTCAATTCAATTATTTGATTTGGGGCAGGAGGTACAAATATAAAAGCTACGATGGACCCGGTTTTTGTACAACTTTTCTGTGTACTAGCTCGTTCTTATAAAATGAAATAGCATTTTGTATACAAGTAATTTGCTATCGGCCGACTAGAATTTCGATAACGATATATTAAATTACAGAGAATGAAATCTATATCTGAAACGAAGTACCCTTGTGACCGTTGATTTCGTAACATACATATACCACATATAATACAATATATTATTCTATTTTTGGTCTGTATGTTATGATCGTTCTGAAAATGTATTAGACCTGGATTTCATAATGAGACACAGCAAAAAGGTTTTAGGTTATAGGTACTCGTAGGTTGAACCATTGTCGTAAAAGCAATAGATGAGGATCAGCATGAGGGACCACATAATTCAATAAGTCGTCTTAATCTGAAAATAAACTTTAATTACAATTTATTTTTATTAATATAAGTATTTGTGGAGAAAATTTTCCATTTGTAGGAAAACAACCATCACGTATCACCATGTATCAACCAACATGTATCACGAACAACGTACCATTTACTGAATACCGACCCGCGTATAGAGCAAGGTGTCGAAATCTAGTCGCTAATAAAATGGTTAGATACAGATACAGATACATTTACAGTGAGAATCTTGTAGTCTAGATACTTTACCGCAACTTTTTCATAGTTGTGTGGTCAACTCAACTTTTTATAAATTTTCAGGGCATTACAAGTTTCGGTGACGGATGCGGTAAACGCGGAAAATTTGGTATATACACACGAACTGCTGGCTACGTGACGTGGATTCGTGACGTCATGAACAACAAATACTTCGACGATTGACACCACGAGGCTCGACGATGAAAGGACAAAATTCTGCTGAGAGCTGTGATTGATGCTATCAAGTTGACGGTACCATAACGAGCGTTTTATAAGTTTAACGAGATACAATATTTTAATATAATATCTCTATTCTGAAATGAAAGAAAAACGCGAATATTAGATGTTGGTGACGCGAGGTCGCCGTAGGGACGTTTGTAACGATGTCTTTTCGTGTGAAGAAGCTTACACTTCGAAGAAGTTACATAGGTAAATGCTACGTCGCTCACTCAGCTACCAGTTTGCAGTATATGAGTTATATGACGAGGTCAAATGTTGCTTCACTAAATTTTTTGTAATGTCAAAACGCGTGACTAAATCTTAAGACATAAAGACTAGGTTTTAAATAACTTTTTGTAACGCACTAACTCAATAGGTAATATTTAATGTGAATATAAAGTAAAAAATTGTTGTGATGAAAGAAATGTCGCCTTCGTGTTTCTGATTCTTTCGGTAAATATAGTCGGTCTACTTTTTTAAAGGTGTTTCACATTTACATTCTAAGCATCGTGTTCAAACCTGATTAAAAATGTAGCTCGTTTGTAAAAATTGTAAATCCAATTTCCAAAGCAAACCACCAAAGGTGAGTCGGTCTACCCAAGAGCCCTGTTGTTTTAAAAATCTAGCTACTGGACTTTAATGAGAAGAGCCATTTTTTTAAATTCTAATGCTGGTCTAAATATATATAAACGTTTAAAAACGTTTTACGTATAGACTCTATTCAAACTTTAAGGTGTTGAAAACAAAAAAGGTATTTAGATATTCATTGGATGTACTGTGCACTAATAACAGTTTAAAGATAGAAAAAATATGTGTATACAACACTTTTTTTCTGTGTAAAATAAAATAGTAACCTCTGTAGGTCGTTTTAAAGGTACAGTACCATTCCCTAACTATCTAATAGACGAACAGACTTAGAAGCATTGATATAAAAACAAACTTTTATTTTCACCATAACTCTATGCTAAACTGTAATGCAGAGACATAGCGGGATATAACTGTTATAATATTAAAAGTCATCTAAATTACATTATGCGAGTAAGTTTTACTAATTTAAAACCAAACTTACCAATTCAGTGCGATTGAAATTATGTGAACAGCTTCATTCGAAGCGATATATATAACCATATTATATATACAGTAGCGGAGATTACTTAACACCCGAGGGGTGTCAACTGTGTTCGTTGTGAGGCAAAGAAGAGACGTCGAAAGCTTTACGTTGGTTGGTTATATAAGTATGCAGTAATGCAATGTCTTGCAAAGACGAATAGCTGTGCTTAACACCACAAAGTTAATGTTGTTAAAATTATCAAAGACTTGTTTTGTCATTCAAATGGCGCATGTTAAATATACGACGTTTTTGCCTATTACGTATTCACGTCAAAACCGGTGAACGGGTTTTGTTAGAATTGACAGGCAAGCAGACAGAAATTCACTGAGAAGGGACAGGCTACTTTGAATATATTTTTTAAAACAACTATAACACTGTTGGTTAGCTGTTAATTATCAGTTTTCTTAATACTAGGTATTTAAAAGAATGTTGTTTGGTTAATATTTATTGAGAATTAGACAACAGAAATAGAATTGTTACCAATGATATTTCTAATAATATATTTATAACAAGTAGCATATAGGTATACAGGCTGCATGAACTGTAATTAAGAGTGTTAATTTGATAGTGTTGTGTTGGTTATCGAAGTACCTATGTATTAGGTAAGTGTAATAGCTTGCTTGACGGAATTATTTGATTGAATATAATCAACAGTAATTGTAACATTTACCGTTCGTTTTATTTCACTCTTTCACATAATGTTGTCTACTTATAAAACTATATAAATGTTTGACAGCCACGTGCGCCATACCAAATCTTTATTTTGACAACCCTACAGCTGTACTGGAAGTGATTTGTGATTGTTCGTCAGTGAAAGAAAAATATAATGCTGTATTTAAATTTATTATAATATGTAGACTCCTATCATATATCAAGCAGAAAAGCGTACAAGTCGTCCGGTTCTCGGGCGACGTCAGCGATCCACGGCACCAGTCTCCACACGCCCGTATACTGCGCTGATTGCACGCCCCACGAACGCCGTTCTTCCTGCGATATATAGTTTAATATGCTGATTGATATCAAATAGCGCCATTTGCAAGTGTAAGTTGTAACTAAGGTCTTTCCAATTGTATTACCGTATAATCATATGGTAGAACAATTGAACAAATTATCGGGTTTAACAATGTTTAAACATATGTACATATATACTAATCGAATAGAAATATTTATAGAACAATGAACGTGTGTTTTATTACAGAAAATGCATTCGGTATTCTTAGATTTTCATATCCTTAGAAGATAATTCTTGACTGGTATAATACGTGTCAAGCCAGGTAACATGTAATGGATACACTGAATTTCTATCCATTTGTGTTCGCGTAATTACAACCCAATTAGGACATACAATACCTAAAGTAACAACTTTCACACGAGAAACTCTTACCTATTTTTTTATTAAATTAATTTTTCATCTCTCCTTAAGACAATTCAACATGCCTTCAGCCCCAAAGAGTAAACGGACAGCTTTTATTCATTCATATTTCTCTTTTTAGATCCAATTAAATTTTTGCTTAAGTTAACTTATTCGACATAGACGAGTTTTTTATGATCATTCGAGTAATTATTCATTTATTTTTATTTAATTAACTAAGGACACCCACACAGATAAGACAATTTGAAAGGTTAAGATAATTTTCGTATTCTATACTAAGGTTATATGTGTGCCCGTAATGACAGGGTGCCACAACATGTGTAATCATAATAGCTATACAATAACCTAATGATAGAGTTAAAATTAGCAAACTGTATATGTGAAAACAAAATGTAATAAACAAACGTAAAGTAGCAAGGTATGTATGAATGCACATTTTATTTTGCATCTGCATTGCAATCTGTATCATATTGTATTTTGTATTCTGTATTTTACACAGACCTGTAAGTACAGAGCCAGCAATTTCCCTCCAATCAGCAGTAGTGCGCCATGGACTGTATCATTTTCTTCCGCTAGATAAGGCGGTAATGATACGCAATAGACGTTTCGAATGCCATCTTCATCTGAAGTTTTTGCTACACTGAAAATGGATTTTGTTTTAATTAACATTTTAAACTCTGCTATACAGATCAAAGAAGTATTAAATTTGATAAAGCATCCATTTTCGGAGTGTTCTGAACAATTAAATAAATTTCTTATTGTTTTCCTAATTTTAAAGTCTGTGAGTTTAATTGTTTTAAAATGTAAAATACTGTGCTTACAAACGTTTAAAAAGCGAAACTAAGTTGTCCAATTGTATACATAATTTTATGAAACTAAAATTAGAACCGTGTAAAATATTTTTATGCCTGAAATAGCAAAGAGTTGGTAATTAATGTATTGTTTCACATAGAATAAAATGCGAAATTTTACAGGACTCACTTGTTAATTTAGTATATAAGTCTTTTAAAATGTAATCTATCCCATTTAATAAACTATACAAAATCGGGTTACAAATCTACGTAATGCTGTGGGGTTTGATCGAAGTTTTAACTTGACTAATTGATTATAAACTTTGTAGCGGAACATTTTGTATTCAATAGTTGCTCGCGATGATTTCACACGCAAATTTGCATTAATTACATTAGATACATACCGGTATTCAAAATTTCCTGGACACGATTGAGAATACATAGAGCTTTCATATACCATTAATGGATTCTTTGGAATATGCGTGTTTGTATATATTTGGTCATACCTGTCGGAAACGTATCTATGCTTTAAGTTAGTGGGTACAACATTGCTTAAAAGAATATTTCACAGAAGTTTCTAGCAGACGGGCAAGCAGGATGTTGCCCTGATGTTCACTGATTACACCAGTCATCTTAGACATCTGTAATCAATCTTACATAGTACAGAAGTATTACTTGAATTACTTGAAATGATTTGTCACATATAAAGAATATTTTCGTACGTTACATGTCTTAATGCTTTTTATTTTTCCCGATGTGGTACAATTGAAAACTCATCTTATACACCTGTGTCCATTGCCCCCGAGCCTTCCCATCCTGGCACCTCCGTCAGTGTTAAATGCAACATGTCATTGCATCATATTATGCAATATATCATATAGTTAATTTTACTTTATATTGTTCAGACTTCGGCTAATAAATCAAATTAAACATCACACCTATCTAAACCCCATCCCACAGTGGTTGCGACAGTGCCCTCCAGGTCAGCGGTAAATTGATGAGATATCAAGGAAACGGGTGCCCAGCCTGTACAAGTATCCTCCATTGAATTGACAACTTGAATCACACCTGAATATAAATAAATTTCAAACTATACATATCTGTGGGTTTCGTAAGAGAACTCTTTTTTTGAAGGTTTCGATTTTGTATTGCATAAAAAAGTGATTGTTGCTTGGAAACTAATAGAGACAGAGATTTAAAATTCAACTTGACTATAATTTTAGCAAAGTTAGAACAAGAACTAAGACTGTAGAAATTGCTGTAACTTTCTTTATATGTATAACCAATCTTTTTTTATACTCTATTAACTTAAAAATTGCCGAGCATTTTTATGCAGACTTGCTTATATTTTGATAGAACAACTTAATTTAAGATACATAAACTGTTGGCAATCATAACTATTACTACACTTTTAACAACTGTAAAACGTAGTCAATACTAAAAATATACCGCTGGGCCACGCCGGCCATACAAAACACACGTTGCTCGTACTTCCGCCTGGTTATACTGTGGCATGCGCCAAACCGCCTATACTATGTATATCTTGTAATGATTGAAACAATCTATTTTGGATTATGTATATACTATCTACATTCATGCCTCGACATTAGTGGAAATGTAACTGCTAGTATTTCTATTTTGCTAATGTAGTGTTCTACTTCCAGTAAAAAAGATAATTTTATAGATACCATTGGCATTTATTTTTAAACACCAAAAATTTATTTTACCAAAATATCCTAGAGTTTATTTATTTCATTGAATTACTGGTAAACAACTTTTTTAACCGTGCGATAGTAGATTTAAGTACCGCACATTATTAAAATACGCTGAATATTTGAACGAGTTTGAGAAACTTGTTTACCCTCTTATCGGCTAATTTAGCATGTGAGTACCTACGCATTTATATATTCCAATAGCGTTCATTTCACATATGCGTAAATCATTTAAATATATGACATACATTTAATTCGTAATTATAAAATGTTATCGTATTAGTTATAAATATAATTACATTTTGCAAAATAACGCTTATAACAGAATAAATAGTAAACACATAGGTAGGTACATCTCAAATAAGTTGAATATTACGACTACTGTTTATTTCGGTCTTGTTGGACAAAATTTGGGTATTCTACTGTACAATATTCAAAATGTGATAGTATATTCTCAAACTCATCACGATAGATCTTAACTACTATAACTAAAAGTTTCAATTAAGTTTGCGTCTATAATTATCTATTTATTTAATGATTTAGTACCTACACCGGAAAAACGTATCTGTGAAAATTAGATACGAAATTTTGTCCATAGATACTTATTGCTTATCTGTTCCAGAGATCATAAAGCAGACGTAGAAGTGGATAAGGAGTGTAGAGAACAAATTTAGTTTATATATATGCAATTTAATACATATTTTATGTACAAAGCCACAAATACTATAGCGTAATTGTCCGATGATTTCAACAAAAACCCATAACCGTTATAAAAACCCCAACTTACCTACATTAAATAAGTAGCGTCGTGTTCTGTCCCTGGGGTGATACCGCGGATGAATCAAGGTGCGCTTCACATACGATATTAAATCCGGGTGTGTCCAATCTTCACTGCAAAAGACGACGAAAGCTGACAGGCTTCCTCCGTGAAAATCGTTGTGATGCCGGGAAAGACACGAAGCGGATGCGAGGAGCCAATGTGGACTTAGGCTGGCGGCGTCGCAGCGAACCTGTATTAATGTTTTAAAGACAATTGTATTAATGAAATTGTTTTCTGCGGAGTCCTATTAAATTTGAAAATTATATATGTACAATGTTCATATAATAGCCATACTATGTATTATTAAGTAACAGATAATACATACGCAATTTTCTGTTTTAGAAAACTTTCTATATTACATATAGAACCGAAAATAAGTACGTTATAACTAGATTTTATTTCATCAATCATTAGGCCCAGCAACAATAGTAATACCCAGTAACGAGTATAAATTTATACACAATATAGAATTTCGTAAACGTTAGAAAAATAAAGTAATTAGTGAAAAAAGTTTTCTTAATTCGTGTTAAACGCTTAAACAAA
This sequence comes from Agara michaeli, assembly GCA_018245675.1. Taxonomy (NCBI): domain Eukaryota; kingdom Metazoa; phylum Arthropoda; class Insecta; order Lepidoptera; family Hesperiidae; genus Agara; species Agara michaeli. Next base: position 9,931 of record DWDX01004261.1, read on the forward strand.
CCTTGTAATGAAACGAATCAATTGTAATTGATATGATATTATAATTTATGTTCATTTATTCTATTCTGTTTTTTCTTTCTTTATACAAACACTACTAATTATCATTACATAGTTGCATACATACTAAAAATATTGCACTTGTAGGAATACTTCATAACCAAAAAACATCCAGAAGTTTTTTATGCAATCCACTGTAACTGTGTCTCCTGTACAGCTTAGCTTTATTTTCATGTAGCTTATATTATCAACAGAATTGTAAATAAAAAGAAAATTTAAAATATATTCACCTGTGAAGGTTCGTAAATGTAAACAGCCACAAAAGGATATTCAGACCAAGCAGCCAGCCGACTAATATTGGGGTGCGTTTGAAAGAGAGAGGTTTGAGTAGTTTGTGATGATATTTCTAAATCATACCTACTGAAAAATGTAAAAAGGTCTGTGTCATTTTTAGTTGTTTCCTTGTTATCATGCAAATTATTGATGTGTTTTTTAACAAATTTTGCCTTGTTTTTGTCATGTTCATGTCCAGTATCTTCGTTTACGTGTTCCAAAACGATTCGTTCATCCTTTTGTAAATTTTTAGATTCAATGGCATTCCTGTTATATATTTTACTTTCATTATTTCGAGGCCAATCGGGTGTATTATTGTCATATATTTCAAAAAATTTTATTCTGTCGTAAGCTGTAGACTCACTTGCCGGTTCCAGCACACTTTTATTTACATGCCTTAGGCCATTCATAAGTTGATTGGGATACAAATAGAGAGATAAGCTATTTTTACTTTTTATTGTTTTGTGCACATTAAATACAGGCTTAGTTACGTTAGAAACAGGAGTGGTCAAATATGAAACGTTAAAGGGTTCTTTGAATATATTTTTCTTAAATTGATCCTCATTTCTCCGTTTTGATTTTAAATGATCTGCTGACGGAGTATTAGTTGAGAAATATTTTGGTTTTGAGTTATTTACTTCAGTGACACCAACATTACCTCTATCAGTTTTACTAATTATTTTATTCTGTACAGGCTTCGTTATATGACGTTGCTGTAGAATAATATTTACATGAATACCTCGATCAGTTTTACTAATTATTTTATTCTGTATAGGCTTCGTTATATGACGTTGCTGTAGAATAGTATTTACATGAATTTTGAGTGATGAATTGAGGAATTTATGACTTTTCGTTCGATTTGCATTGGAATTGTTATTGTTCTTGGTTTTTTGTAAAATAAAGTCAGATGGTTTTTTACTTGTTCTGACATCGGTCTCCTCTAAATAATTAAATTCAATGTAACTAGGTGTGCATGTTCGCAGTTTTGTACGTCGGCTTGAAGTCTTTAAGGCTTGTTGGCCAGCATGCGAAGTAGAATTTACGTAGTCTGTAAGGGCTGGTGTTTTACCCGTTGTTGATGCTTTGCAAATGAGGTTTGAATAATCCAGGTCGATAAATATTTTTGTCTTTTGCCATAACCAATTGATCATCTCGTACTGCTTATTTGTTACTCTCCTAATTTGCCACTTCTTATTTGTTTTAAATTCAAATGGTGTTACTGGAAAATCTCTTTTCGTTTGGGTCATATTAAACACATTTATGTTTGAATTTTCAATATCTTTATGTAACGAAATGTTACTCTGTTTCTTTCTAGATATTTCCGTTTCTAATTCCTTACTGGAAGATGATATTGCGATATCGACGAATAAGATTGAAAATAAAATTTTAAAATTCATTTTAATTTACCATGCTTTCGATTTCTTGGTTTATACAATTACAAATTTTCAACCGACTACCTAAAATTTGTCAATCTGTATCATTTAATCAAAAAATATTACGAGCAATATTCATATAATCATTTTAACCTCACAAAATTCAATATTATGACGGGTAGCATTTAAGTTGTCAAAATATTATAAAATAAGCCACCACTTGATGCTACGTAAATTCTAGATACTTTGTTATCGGCAATAAATAATAATGAATGATAAGTGTATCTACATAAAAGG
>DWDX01004262.1:0-11928 GCA_018245675.1 Agara michaeli
GTACCCAACCCGGGATTTGAACCCAGGACCTTCCGATCGGCAGTCGCGCTAGCAACCGCCCGACCAACGAGGCAGTCGAAAAAATAGTAAAAAGGGTTGATAAAGGTGATAATTATGTTGTTGATGAGTTTGATGATATTGATAAAGCAGTACCGTAAAGTTGTTACGAACGTTAAAATATTCAAATGATTTCAAGCAAGAAACTTTTACGTTCAAATTTACGTGTTCGGTACAAAAATCACGTGGAGTGTAAAATATTTAGTGTTTTCACGTGAATTTTATAATGCATGGCTGGATAATAATTATGGTTAGGATTAACGTGTCGTCCGACCGCGGTGATATCAACTATAAACGATTATAATTATTTCAAATATAATTAATTGGAAAAAAAATAAAACAAGCTTATAGTCCGCCATATTGGATTTGAAGCGATTTTGTTGTATTTTTCGATTTCTTTGGATATATTCCCGAATCCATCACCGCTTCTGACAGTCTTTTGCTTTTTGGATCCATCGGTTCCATAGCATGCCGAACCACAGAAATGTCTATAGCCTTAAATTACCAATGAACATAAAAACTACTGAAGCGAATCAATTTGATTTTGAAAAGTACTTTTGACATTAATATTTTTTTCGTACTAGCTGTCAATGTGACACATTCGGTCGCTTTGCATTTCTCGTTAGCGATGAAACGTACTCCTTACCACTGTGGTGAAGTTAGTGAAGTATACAACTTTCCCCATTACACCCCGATCCGTATCGCTGTCTGAATTTTGTATCTGATGACGTCGTAACGAAGGTCTGGACGCCCTTTTACGTGGAAGCCAGATTATTTATGATGTTGCAATATTACGAGATTAAAATATGTTTTTGAGGGAGTCAAGAGTCTCCAACGGCTGTAGGTATGAAGAGAAAGATGATTGTAGAAGCGCGTCAGGTTTGTAAGGGCAGAGATATTTGTAACTCGGTGTTTTCTGCCTACCCCGATAGGGACCCGGCGTGATGTTATAATAGTAACAAAATATGTTTCTAGTATATCATGAACGATGAACGATGTAGTGATAATATGTGGAGACAATACACAAACGGTCAAGAAAGCTTAAAGCATTTGGGTATGAAGTAAAAACAAATGATAGTAGAATTAGCAAAAATGCTTAGCCTCATAATCATTTGTAATAAAGAAGTGTGACTTCTAAAGGGATTGGAAAAAATAAGGAAACCACACGACCATGACGCAAATAATAACAAGTATAAACACACAGCAAAAGAAAGCGTGTGTTGTCTTTCACCTGACTATCTAAAAAGTCCGCACAAAATCAACAAATAGACAAAGCGAAAAGCCATCCTAAATAAATAGTTGTTTCGGATGTAGGCATTTGTTTGGTTGTAGGCGCAGCTACTGTAGTGTTCGGGGCGCACACAAGCAACAATAAGTATGGGAGAAGAATAAAACATTTATTCCATCAGAATGTATTGTTACGGCAAATACGATACTTGTAAAACAAATAATATTACTTAATGTAATGACAGTGGCGATTCCTCTCGCAGCTAACAGCCGGTTTAATTGTTAGGTTCTCAAACTTCTAGCTGAAGAGGCTATTCAAATTGTATTAGACGTTGCGATTAGAAACATAGACAATTAGGATCTTATCAGACCACCATAGTAAAATATAGCGATAGATTTTATATAGGTACCGTACTTTCAACAATGTCACGCTGTCGAAATATTAACAAATTGATGGATTTTGATTTTAACTTCATTATGCAGGAGGGTAACGATAATCTGTATTGATGTTATTAATCCGAAAGATGCTGTCTGTTCGTTTTTACGTCGAAACCACTCAACTGCACCTAATTCGCTGAAATATGCGACGAAAGGAGACAGATTTCTTAGACATTTTCTTTAATCGATCGCAAAAAGTAAAATATGTGATAAACGCTTGTGCTAGGATTGTTCCAATTTCTATCACTTTTTGGAAATATCTATCCGTGATACATCACAAAGATATCATTTGTATTAAAATGAAAATACTCTCCAACAAGCTACTAAACCGTTACAGGTATACAATTCAAAGCCTCCGAAAAACACTCCATATTTTCCCCAACGGAAACTGATACCCCATTCATTATCAAAGGTATTTTCCATTCCTCTTACCTTAACATTGTTCTCAAATTTTATCTCGAAGATTTCAACTCGCGCCCCGTAGGGTACTCCCCATAAATCATTTCTGTTCTTGCAACTTTCCCGACCTCTCTTAGCCCGACTAATTTTTTTACAAGGCTCTATTAAATTTCGCCGAAGGTTGCCTTCGCGGAGCCTTTTAGCGCGTCTGTACTGAATTGTCTCGTTACGTTTTTTCCCTTTTAAGGTTAAATGTTGGGTGTGCGAAGGTTAAATCTTCTGGGATGTCCTCGATCCCCGATCAATTTCAGGCGCTTGGAATTTTCCAGATTGTTTATCGTTGTTGTACACGTTCGGACATGCCGAAGGTTAAACTGGAGTCTAGAATATCTTCATAGTAATTAACGTGTTTTTCGAATACCTTTTAAATCAAGACCTGAAGCAGTGAAAAGACGAAAGGTTGTACGAAAATTATTTTATATTGGTGCAAACGAAGTCACAAGCAACATTCATTAAGCCACTCGTTATTCCTACAGTTCAATGTCACATTTAAAGTCGTCTCCAGGGTAACGCTGATGAATTTCTTATTTAAATTGAACTGTTAGTTTCCACGGTCTATTTATAAATAAATTATTATCGCGTCAGGGATAACTGCGACAATTTCACCCCGCTCAGCGAGGACCGCTCGAAAATCTTGTACAGAAATAGGCCTTTACCTAACGTTAAATTGGGTACTGTCCACGCTGATTATACATTCATCGTCCGATAGGTCGTTGAAACTCCGAGTATCCGCTTTAATATCCACTATCAGTAATTGTTCACGTCATAGCGAACGTCAAATTGGAATTTCAAGACGACATGCATAATAAATATAATAAATTTTCAATTCAAAACTAAGTGATTTCGAAGTGAGCGGATTCAATCTTTTATTCAGAGACATTTGTTTATTCAGAATACGTAATAGCCATTGCAAACGTTCTGTAATGGCGTCATAGCGATTCTTTTCTTTTTTCCTTTTTCTTTGGAAAAGATTGTACCTTGCTCTGATTGGATTGGGGTTTGTGCTTTAATTGATTGTTGTTCGTACGGCTCTGGCTTACTTATTCAAGACAACACGGTCTCGTTACAAGATATTTTGCACATGTTTTTAATGATTGTATCGATTTTGATGACACAGAAATTAACTAGACAATGAGTTTTCAAATTAGATTCAAACATATCGCTCGAAGTAACCGTCTCATACGAAATATAGATAATTTATATTTCTTAAAGGTAAGTAAAAGAATGTTATATTAATGAATTTCCAATAGCTTTGTATTGGAATGTGCTTCCATTTTAGGACTAGATCAAGATTGCTCAGAAACATTTTCTTTCTATGAACTTCTCTTTAAGATCTTTTAACAAGCATCATCTGAATTATAGTTAGGTATTTAATGTTACCTAAACGGGTAGTCTTTACCGCGAAATATAGCAATGAATTTCTTTCCATAACATCAAATTTATCACACAACGTTATCGTCGAATAAACAGGGACACAATTTTTAACAAACTCGCCGATACTGTTTCCTACATTGTTCGGGCAGCTTAACGAGAGACAAGCTTTGGAAAACGTTAAGTCACGGTGGTGGTTACACAATGAAGGTCCCAAAGATTTATATATACAATAGAAGCAAATAAGGTGTTATTGTCCGTTGGAAAATGTCGCTAAGGCTATGATGTTCTTGTTATATTGCCAACTACAACATTTATCCTGCCAGCGATTTTGTTTTTCTATAGAAAGACTTTTGGGATAATAAGCTTGTAACATAAGATTTTATTCATTTTAATCTAACGAGTACTGAGCGTATAAATATTTCGAGATTTCGACTCAGTTGCATGAATCATTGTAATGGCGGCTCTGCGGAGTTGAGGAGAAACAGACATAAGGGCGTGTCTTCGAGCGGGGCGGAAGCGAGGGCTCCCGCTTCCGCCGCCGCTATCGCTCCTGCTGAGAAATCCTGGACACGACATGAAATTGTTATCAAACACAAATTCTAAATGAGCTAATCCACGTTCCGTCCTAACCGTTTTCGTTATTACATCAGCGCATAAACGCTTTGCAGCCACAAATTCAATTAGCGCTAAGTAATTAGGTTGTAGGCGTGCAATCCTTGCTTAGTGAAAAATAAGTGAGTAGAGACAACTATAATTATATTTAACTTAACCGTAAAACGCGGAAGAGTGGTCTCGGAACGCTGAAATAAGCCTTCTATTTATAATTACAGCGAGCGCTTCGTCTAGATTAGTGAGAGGAGGGTTGCGGGGGAAATTTATTAATTTCAATAAGTTCCTCAATTCGGAAATACCGCATCGTTCGAGGTACGCGATGTACGATTGTAGTGCATTTGTATATATAAAAGAATCTCCACTCAAAGATTTGATAGATAAGCTTTCAGTTAGAGAAATGGCCATATTTGTACTTAACTAACCTTAAGCACCTACATACGGAATTATATAGGAACAATTATCTCCAAATAAGAATTGTTCGGATGGAAACAATGAAGCGGTGAAGTATGAAACAAATAAGGATGTATATATCCTGTCGAGACTAATTAATAATAATAATGTCTTCGGAGAACTTCACACACGGACATCTGATCCGTAATTGGGTGGAGTCGGTGCTATAGTTACCAGAGTAGTCATAGATTAAAAACATACATTTCTCAATATTTACGTAGATAATAATTTTCTCACAGCGACAACAAATGATACTTATATTATGTGTTCTAAATAGCATTCTCTATAGATTTTCTCCATATGCTTTCTCGTATTTCCTAAGTGACATGAACATTCAAATGCAACTACACAAATAGCGAAACCAAAACTTATGCCAAAAGTTATCATTCGACATCTCGTCGGGAAGACTTCAACTTTAGGAACCTCCACAATCAGACCTGGCATTGCGATGCCTTTTCAATTGGTTATACCACCTGAAAAGTGGGTAGTTTCCAAAAATTAACTTGATAAACATTGTTACAGCTTTTAAATTGGACCAGTAAAGTATCACCTGCATTCACAGGAACACCTCCATTGTCAAGTCACTTACTTCGTTTGCTTGTTCGGTAAAATGTTAGTTACTTGTATGACGACAAATGCCTCATCCGGCGGATGTTTTCCAATTGCTAGCGGCTTCACTTACTTAATATGATAAATGCGAATCTTCGGCCCCGCCGTTCTCTGGTGCCCGCTATTTACTTAACCCAGTTTCGGTTACGCTTTGTTATTCTGTATTGTTTAACAGGAAAAAATGTCCTGCACACATATTTGGATATTGATGAGTAAATTTACTTTTCGGTATACAATCCTCATATTCCATGAGTAAATCGTACGGGACTCGCAAACAATGAGCCCAGTAGCCAACTCTCGGTATTATGCGGATTGCCCTTTCCGGAACGTTAAAACACTTATGAACATAGGAAAATTTTATATGTATATTTATATGTGTGTGTGTGTGTGTTTTGTGTAACCTTTATATATGTTTATGTGTCCTTTAATTCCAGACTTGAAGCGTCCTATTTTCTTTCTTGTTTTTCTTCGTGCTTATCATCGTTGTAGCCTTCCCAGAAGTCCATTGCTGGATTCCTGGTCCTCTTCTGTTTGGATCCAATTGTTCTCCAGATAGATATTTTCGGTCTAAACCAAGATCCCATGTTCGTAATGGAAAGAAATCATCCATTGATAAACAAATACTCCAATCGTCAAATTAATATAATATGAAAAGCAAACATTTACCGATATTCCAAGCTAAATATTTTTCTACATCGTATGAAAAAATATTTGTTATACACGTTGTTGATATTGTTATACAATTCCAATAGAAATACAAACAATGTTGTCTATCACTAGAAAAACATAGACGCAGGTCATTTAAGATTAAATGATCGTACAAAAAAAAACTGTCTATGAAGATTTTATTGATCCTGTAACGCTGAGAAAACTCAATCCGTACCATATACTCTTTGCCACTTTTTCCGTTCCGTATGCCCCCTGTCTCCCCTACCGCAGCTATTGTCCATTTATTAGAGTCCGCGCAAAAGCTTGTATCGTAGTGAAATACTCTTCACTGGGTCACTTGTCTGTGACTTATAACTTGAAATAGATCCAAATGCTGATCATGTTTCTTGGTGTCCTATTTAAGGAATCATTAATAATGTTCATCACGCTAGTACCGATTAAGTTCTCATCAGAAAGATATCGGGGAAAATGACAGTATTGAAAATTTAAATTCAGGCGATTCGCAAATAAATTGTCAATTATATTTTTCTTAGTCATTATCGTTATCGCAAAGTAAGCCTCAATTATTATGTAGTTCTGACCGTAATTACAATTAATGAACTTGAATAATTAATCTGATTAACAACCAATTCTCTCTTGATCTGCATACAAGTGGTCTGTTTAACTTTTTCCGTTGGATAATTTATTTACTTTTAAATTTTACACTCGGCCGTTATCGCCGTTATTTATGGCGTTAATAAATCGCTTTAAATGATCGAAATCGACACCAGCGTCGTTACGTGGGGGGTGTTTAAGGTTTAAGAGGTTTCTACCGTTTGCTGTAAGTGCCTACATTGTTAAGTTGGGTATTATCGTTCAGTTTTATGGAGACGTCCTTTTTTACATTGACAGATAAAATAATATTGAATTCTCGAAGTTTCTATGAGGAAGATTCAAAAGGGGACTACAATATGGTATCGCAACCTTGTTAGGTTTGGTTGACAAATATTCGACTTTAGGTCTTATTTAGTCCTGCGTGACAAAAACTTTTGCCAACATTAGGAATCGTTTCTGATATATTCTACGCTGATGCTTCACGCCTTTTCACTACCTACTACTATTCTACGTAAATGTTAATTTGTTTATTTGAACCTTCACCAGTGTTACTAGCACTCTTAATAGCAGTGTCCACTCTTATCCAGTCATGTTGTCCCATATTTATCAGAGCTTTGAATTTGTGACTTATATTAAGTTAAAAAATATTTTTTAATTGAGATTTTATCTAAATCTCTATTGACAGTAAGTGACCATTTGCAATTAGGAGGCTTCCACCACGCAACTTCTGCATATCTGCATTCGGTGTCCGCCTTCGACTCAATACACTTATTCTGTCTTCTTTATGGACAAGAGACCTAGACCATGGAAATGTTGGAGCAATCATACGATTCCAATAAAGGAAAATTCTGAAGAGGCTGTTCCAATACGTAATTTGTTACCTATGAAATTGACTTATGTAATATTCATGTAGGGTCAGTATTCATAGGACGCATATCCACTTAGAATTTTAATACCCTTACCGTCCCATATTCTTACAGGTGTAAGTGTTTTCAAAAAACATAAGACCACCAGTGAATGGTGAATAGATTAGTTGAACTGCTATATCGTGGAGTATGGTTGCTTATGTTCGTGCGACTTATGATAGAATTAATAAAAATTACATTTCAAACTTGCACTACAGTTTCACCTTTGTTTTTATTGTTTGTGTGTTATTCTGTTTCCATAAAAAATTCCGACCTTCCGACCGAATATCCGTCTCCAAAACATTGGTTATTATTTATCAGCGGGTTCAGCGGAAAGCTAAACAATTGGATAACTGTATCGTGGATTGTAAACAAGCATCCAATTCTATTCGAAAATATATTTCTGCTGCTATACGACAAAAGGAAGCGACATAAGGATGTTTTTTTTGTTTATTTATATCCGTAAATGAAGAATTCTGAAACGGAATGATTGTTCTTTATTCATGAACGCACTTAAAGAAATTCGGACTTACAATCAAGCTAGTATACATACAGCTGATGCTGATCCTAGCATTTTTGATAACGAACTCAAATAAACTGTTAAACCTAGGGCAAATCTTAAACTATAGCTTATCAATGATAAGTAACGTTAGGTGAACCGTGAGGAATTGTACTGTTTTATCTTAAAATTAGAATACTTGAACGTCCAGATTTAAAGTTTCTTGTCTGAGCATTTAACCATGATTACATCTGCTGAAATGAAGATGAGTTCCATGTAGTTGTATAGCTACTTCACCTAATCTGTTTAGTTAGAACTCAAAAGTCAAAAGTATTGCCTGCTCCTTTGACTTAGGCTAATAAAGTTTTATATCGAAAAATATAAGAATTGATATTCTGAGTATCAAAATTTCCAACTATATCACGCTTCGTTGGGATTAGGAGAGGAGACAAAACCTAAGAATGCCTTACAATGAGCTGTACATTTTCCTTCGTGTAGATTACCAGGCACAGAATGTATTACCCTATTCACTAGACTTATAAAACAGCAAAGTACTGGCCCTCATCAATTATTATATCTGCACAAATCCTATAAGCCTGATTCACACAACAGCAGCTTCTCGAACGCAAATATCAACTTGTTGTTTGTCTTCGCTGTAATCGGATGTAGCAACGAATGGTTTACACACACTGCTCAGACCCCGCATAGGATAATCTCCGGCGATACACTTAACGAAAGCCGCTGTCTCTAGTTCGATTCTAACCAATAATTCAGTAGCAACGCCTTATGGTAGCCTTCTGTCCATTTTCAAGGTGCCATCTTCCTCCGAAATTCAGAAATCGTTAAGGCATCTTGTATTTCTACTCTCTCTTGTTCTTCTGTCCGTACCATTCATATCTGAACTCACATTTTCCACCAGGCATATATTATGAGTGTTGCGTCTTGGTGCATTCACAGACAAAACTTGATAATAATAATAAAGGCTACATGGCTGCAACATGGCTAGTTTTATCATATATTTTTTTTTTCTCTCGGTCTACTATAGCCTGAAGGGTGCACAAAGCCGAAGTAACATAACTAAAACATGACCTTCATTAAGTGTATGTATGTACCGCATAATATATAAAACAATTTGAATTTGAATAATATCTGCGATATCTATTTACTTTTCATTGGAATTTTCTTGCGTTATTCATTTCTATTCAAAAACTTCCCTACCTATCTTTGAATAAGTTTTTGTACACATATCCGTATTCAGCATAGTGCTGCCCATCGGGACATCCCTAATGATAAGAAAAAATGCGTAACATAACCACTAAGTTGGGTCGGCCGTAGATAAATATGACGTATTATTATGTTTTGCAGAAACGGGGTGACTGTTCGGGCGTGTTTATATTGTATAAGTGCGATAAGCGGAGCGGGTAGCATAGCGGGAGCGATTTATTGTTATCCTAGCGGAACTCTAGTATTACAATGTAATGGAATAATTTTAATATATTAATGTTTTCTAAGTTATTCATAATGCATAGACGTGGAAATGTACCTAACTCCCGTTGGTTGTTTTCTTAGCGCTTTCATGCATATAGCGGAAATTATAAGTTTTGAAACTATTTTGATCTACATAAATAAACCAAAAACGACTCTTACCTTTCAAATTATCTTAAATAAATAGTATAGGAACAACCATTGTGTTTTATTTCAGTCTTATGACATAATACATGATAGATTTTATTTCAGATGTGTTCGAATTTATCGCAAGCAACGAAAAATAAGAAACGTTATTATATGTTTATTACCGCTCCGCCTATCACTGGAGTCAAACCCGAAAAGGAATACGCAGTATTATTTTAAGTAAAAATGCTCACGAAGAGAGTAACATTCGCTGTTACTGTCATGAGGGTTTGTTTTCCTTTGCTTTTCTTCATCAATGCGGGGTTTCTGTACATTTATAATGCCTATTAGGTACCTTTATAGATGTGAGTTCTGTGGAAACGGCAAAGAACTTTCCGGCAGCTGGCGAGCGAAAATGCGTCCTATCCGATCGGCGTAGAGTCAACATTCGAAGTAAGCGGTTTGTAATTAAAAAAAAAAACGAGAATAAAGCCCCGAGGAAATTGTAGGTGAAATGAAATATAACGATTCTTCCCGAATTTTCCTTCGCTCGTGTTTTTTTATCATTACAAGTCCAGATTTTCGTTGTGTCCGAGCATCGTTTGGGCGTGCCACTGAGCTTATAGCGCTGGCCAGTATAATTTTATCGCCCCAATTGCTATAACGATGAAGGAAAACATCCTGAGGAAACCTGCACACCTTAGAGATGTTATAAATTATATGATAATTTCTGAGTTGTGTGAAGTCTACCGCACTTGGCCAGCGTGGTGGACTATGGCCTAAATCCCTCTCACAATGAGAGGAGACCCGGTCCAGCAGCGGACCAACAAAAGAGTCGAAAAAAAAAATATCGCTTTTAACGCTTTCGTATCTCCGGGTCCGTTGAGAGGTAATTGTGAAATGATTGCATTGTTATTGACAAATATAAATATTGTCACTCTCATATCATGGCTTACTACACTCCTCTGCCTACCCCTTAGGGGATTACAGGCGTGATGTTACGTTACGTCACTCTCATTTCCCGTGGGATAGTTAGGCACAACTTTTCATCGACTAGTCTGAACATCTTCTTCATCATCAAAATAGTAGCAGTCTTGTCTATTGAAAGCACTTGTGACCTGATCATCCTATTATTATTTAATGCTTTAAGTGGAAATTTAACCAAATCTTTGTAGTTATCGACATTCAAATATACGAATAGCCCTGTTTCATTAAGTACTTCCTGTTTGAGAGTTTTAAGATTAGTTTCACGAAAGATTAGGCGCTGGACGTAAAGACTCTATAAAGGTTTTCCCTGTTATAGCGTTAAACGGTGTATAAGATTTTTTTTTAATCAAAAAGGCTGTTTGGTTAGGGTTCTTTTACGGCGATGGCAGGGTAAATGGAAAACAAACAGCCTCAAGCCTTATCATAATTTTATGCTCGTACGGAAAACCACGATAGAGGTTTTTTTCTATCAAAACTAGACATTTTCATTTTTCTCTGTCTCTTTCCCACACAGCGTAAAGTCACGTGCGTACAAATCCTCTCACGCCATGGAGAAGGTCATGGAGAACTGGAAAGTGTGTTCTCTTCGCCGTTATAGCGAGTGATATTTAATATTACCTCTGCGAATTCAGAAGAGAGCTCCAGGACCTGAACCCGGGCTCCGAAATGGAATGCTGAAATTTGCTCCGCTAAGCCATTGAGCGACATAAAATGAATTAGTAAATAGTATACATTTAATCCCGGCGGATTACTTCCGGCGAATTAGATATTTACGGTTCCTTAAACACAACCCGACTAATTAAAGGATTCAATTAACTCTTAATCAAAATTCTGAAGTTTCCCCCCCATTTCATCCACTTCGAAAATTTTGGGCCTGTTCATTATTTCAACGGATTTTAACGGGTAACGCGAAGTTTGTTTTGAAATTTGAGTTTTTTTTTTATTAACAGCTATCATTTATCTCTGTATATAAAGCAAGACAAATGCCATTAAAAACACACAGTTACTATTTTTCTTTCTTTCATTTAATTTCAAAAGCGCTGTTGTTAATAATAATAATAATATTTTCGTGTGCATTTCCACTGAAGCCTAATATATTATTGCAGTGCATTTATTAAACGTTACGCATTAAAACGAGGGTAGTTTTAAAATGTATAAAATGTTCCCAACAAAACCCTCATGCATAGCTGTGACCGCATGTGACCTCTTATGGATGAGCAAGTATATAAGCCATTTGCGGTATCACAAGCGACGAGCGATATGCGAATATGAATTAGCATTATATTAACCTAACATCACCCCTGTAATCCCCTTAAGGGGTAGGCAGAGCAGTGTAGTACACCCGCACATTTCACTAGTCACGTTTAAGTCCCACAATAGAATAGGCGGTGAGCCTATTGCCATGCACCGGGCACACATCCAGACTCCGAGTCACTG
>DWDX01004263.1:0-11928 GCA_018245675.1 Agara michaeli
AGCGGCCCGCCCCGGCTTCGCACGGCAGTACATCACATTGCTCTATTGTCAATAATTTCCGCAGCGTAGGCGATATGACGGTTATTTTGGTGTTTTTTTTAAACGTTGGGTTTATTGAAGTTTTCATACGGATCCCTAACGTTTTTCAAAATATTTTATTGCCTATGTTCATCAGAGATAGCGTAGGATTCTGAAGGTGAAAGAATTTTTGCAATCGGTCCAGTAGTTTTTGAGCCTATTCGTTACATACACACACACACCCACACACACACACACATACATACACGCACAAATCTTTTCTCTTTATAAAATCAGTATACATTAATGGTGTACACTTATCGGCCACGAGAGCATGTTAAGAAAAAGAAATTCAAAGAAATTCATATTATACATTTACATTTATCTTCAGGTAGTATTACACTGCCACAAACTCTATTTATTCATTACAAGACTGTGCGCTTCTCAGGCGTAGACAGGGAGAAAATTCAAGCGATTTAAAAAATAAATGACCGCTTATTAATTTAGTTACAATAAGTACTGTGAGTGTTATTGTCGTTTTGTTTATCCTTTTTAGTAGCTGGCACTAATTTGATGCGCGATTGGCAGGCCGTTATTAATTCATCAGAAACACGCGAGCCTGCTATTAAAGCAGTTTATAGGTTTACAGGGTATGATCGCGCGCCTTCACCTACAATGATTAGTTCCATTTAACCGCTAGACACTCGTTATTTTTAATGTATCGAACAAAACAAATTGAACTGAAAATAAATTGGAATTGTGTAAAAAAATGTAACCTTTTAAATTAATATTGGCTAGCAGTTTTGCATTATAATTGCTTTTTAATTAAAACTTATGTACATATTGCAGACTACGTTATTAGTATTCTTGATGAATATTACATGAAAAATGGTACTAATTACGGAATAAGTACTAAGGAAATATGAGTTTATGAGGCATGCATTTTGGACCCGTCATAAAACTTGAATGATTGGCTTCCGGCTTCGGATAGCTGAGCTACCAGTTTTGATATTTGTTGTACTTCCCAGATATTCCAATATTTAAAACAGATACTAACAAGAGACTTTCAAGGTTGACAACGCGATTGTGACGCCTCTAGGAAAAAGCCTATTCAGATTATATATAGATTATATATTTTTATTATATATAGGAACTTATTGTGATTCTAAACGGTATTCAGATCCGTCCCGTTCAATTTATTATTCCAACAGGAGAAATAAGCACCCGACGAAGATCCGTGACATATGGATGACTAATAGCCCGAGTGTCCTCTGACATGTCCCACTTTCACAAATGCCATGGACACACACGTGTGCGTGAGTATCTGACGCATTCAACATACTCATGTTGAATTTCACAGAAATATCCGTTACTTAAAAAAAGATATATAAAAATTATACGCAATACCCAAGAATACATTAGGACATATCCATTAGTTAATGTGAATTTTATATCGTTCGATTTATTAATTATATTCATTAATTACAACAATTTCCGTTTATTCCATACGTTAATTCGCGAAGAGAAAACTTTGTACCCCTTTTTAACTATATTGCAGCGCGCGATTTGGTAAAGTTACAGTTTATAATATGGAAGGAGTGCAGAAAGCAAAAGTTTGTATATGTTCTTCAAATACATTGAATTAAATTAAACGTTGACTGTTCTCGTCCATATAGTTCATGATACCGAAGAAATGTCAAAACGTGGTTATTGCTTTTTTAATATGGCTTAATAAAGCTAACGCTAAGTTTCCCTGTCTGCGTGTATGTATAATGAATTACAGACGAATTTCCATCACCGGGAAGAAGCCGCCCCAGCAAAGGCGATATAAATGGTGGCAACCATCTGTTTTCGGCTCTTTTATCATTTCACTGTTGGACAAAGACCCTTAGTTATGAGAAGGGTTAGTTAGTCACTTAGCTGTAAGTGTTAGTAAGTAAGGGTGTTACAAGTTTGAGACCATTGTCTGTCTGTCCTTTGTTACGTCTTAGGGATAGTTGAATGAACTCCAATTTGCCGTTTTGTAAGCGGAAGCGGCAAAGACCTATTGTATGATTGATGATTTTACTTTAGATCTCACACTAATAATACAGGTTTAGATCTCCAACTAGTACGTATATATGTATATTATACGTAGCATATTTTTTCTTTTTTCTATGTATTGTAATAAAATACGTTTAGGGAATCATAAATTTTATTGTAATTACTTTCAAAAACCCTATGTTTCTCCAACCCTTTTGTTTTCCCACTACTGGACGAGGGTTCGGTCTTACATTGAGAAGGTTTTAGGTCATAGTCTACCGCACTGGCCAAATGTGGATTGGCAGACTTCATACACCTCAGATAATATTATATGTATAACATTTCCATTTATGCAACTTTCTTATTATGGACTTCCAGATAAATATGTCTCCTATTATGTTTCTACTATTTGTTTTTCTTAGCGTTTTCTTGTTCAGAAAGCGCAATGTGCAACGATATTTGTCGTCTTCGAGCTACAGTCGTTAAGACTACAAATAAAAGACGTATATCTACTGTGGCCCACTGAACGCTTTGCGCAGCTTCTTAGGACATTTCTCTTTACTTAAATTTAAATTGTCACTTATTTATTTTAAATTAGAAACATTTGTACACCAGTATTACTGCTACCATACGGTGATTATTAACGTTATATGTACGCATGCTCTATGACAGATAAACGTAATTTTATTCATATTAATGAATTGTAAATATTATATGTAAAACATTAATGTAAGTATACATCGCACTGTATTGTGCTGTAAATGTTTTTAACCTTGATTTACGACATTTATAGCTCACCTAACCGTTCTTGATCATTTTGCGCTAAGCATTCACGTGTCTAACTGGAACAAATATTTGTTCCACAAACGTTACTTATTTGCTCCTTTTATTTACGTGTTCCGAAACCAGGCAAAAATGTTGTTTCGTATTTTTTTTAAATCGAAGATTCTTACACATTTGGTCCAATATCTTTAACTATTAAAGAGGTATAATAAATATATAAATATATTTCCTTATGTATGTTTCTGTTTAGTTTTTTAATCTTATTACATGAAAATTAATGAACATCACGAAAACTAATATATGCGCTGCAGGATAAATAATAATTTTCAAGATCATGGATTATATCAGTTTCTAAAAGAGCGAAAATTTGTTTTGTAGAGTATTTAAGAATTAAGTTATTTTATGTCATTAGAGTAAATACAAATTTTAATTAATAATTAGAAAATTTTCGTGTCAACTAAGAATTGATTGAGAGATATGAACAGCATTCAAAACCGCAAATGCGAGATAGTTTAAAATGTGACTAGAGTCATTCTATAAAAGCTATTACAACACAAATAATATAAAGTAGAAAAAACATTTTGTAGAGGCCTTTGAAGACGCAACCATCTAAAAAATGTCATTATAATGGGACTTAGCTGACGCTACGCCGTAGCAATAAGAGGGCTACGCCAATTGTGTGCTATGACGTAGCCTCGACGAGGTATTATAATAAGATCCCTTCCTTTTACGGACAATAATTATTTTGTTTGTTATTTATTGCTTATTCTATTTATTATACGGATTATTTTTTAAATGGGGATATTTTAAAGCGAAGTCTACTTATGCTTTAAAATTATGGTATTGACATACATTGTTTTGTCAAGATTCAAAATCGTTTTCTTAAATGCTTAAAAACGAATCGCTGAACACAATCGTGAGAGCGTCATAAATATGTGTAAAAACATATCCTTTACTGCGATGACGACTAACTCAAAATACTTTGAATTCTTTTGATTATCCGAGTGAGCCTACCTGCCACACATACCGTAAAACAATTGAATGTTATAATAAAATATGTGGTCAACCTTATTTACGAGAACCTATAAACTTGTATTGGTCCTTGTGGCACACTTCCTCACTTTGATCCTACATTACCGAATAGGACCTTTCCCTTTCCGCCCTTTTCGAATACAATCAGTAAAAATCCCTTTATAGTGAGTGCTTAAAAAAAGGTTGGTACGAATCCTTATATTTTGTAGTCATCATTGTCGTCAAAGGTAAGAGAAATTGATTTTCATATGAAATTATAATGTTTGAATATAAAGTATTGTGTGTAAGAAAATGTTGTAACTTTCTTCGTAAGTTATTTTGATGACAAATCCATCCAATACCTGGCCTCACAATTTACACAATTGTATTCAAAATATAGAGTATGAAGAATTAATATTAATGTTAGAACTGCCTATCTTAGTTCTCCGGTTCATGCGTCAAGTGTATCAGTAACAGCCACTATGACGCGTTTGAATGACTAACTTTGAATAGGACGGATTAATAAAGGAAAAAAATGTATTACAAGAAAAGAAATAAAAATACATTGATAGACAATTTTCGTTATAAGAGTATTGATATTGACGACGTCATTACCGTCTAAAGATCTCAGAGGGTCCATCACCGTTAATACGTAATACGGAGATAGCCATTACTCCTTTAATTCTTTGATAAAGTAGGGGTAAGGGCAACCAATATTTATTTGACATTTTAATTTCGTAGATCATTATTAGCTGGTTCGTTACAATGACGCAGGCCCTGCTTAATTTGGCATTATATTTGATGGTTCTATATGTGGACTTGGCAACATTAATATTACATTATTTGTAAAGAGGATAGCAACTAAGTACATAAATAAAATTGTACCTATAAAAATGCGTTAAGCTACCACTTTTATCTGCTTGAATTCTAGGTAAGCATTGCATAGCAATATTATGCGTATTAACAATAAACATCATTTTCTCAAACTCACTGAACAAACAATATTTTCGAAGTGAAATATTGCAATCTTGCAATTTTATAGGTAACAGTATAAAATACGCGAGAACATTTTTACCGGCGATTCCGGCTTAAATTGAAATTCATTGTAAGGAAATATTGCTGAAACCATCTCTGCATCACACCCCTTTCAGCGATTTTTTCACGTTTTGACCGATATTTATTTTGCGTTTAATGCTCATAAATTTCCCATGAACTGGACAACCGTCGCTGCCTTTATTGTATGTGCGAATTTTTGATGCAAACGTGTTTAAAAATAGAACCATATTTACTTGACGGACTTGTGAGATTTATTCAAAGAGAATCGATTGTGAATTGTTATATTCGGTTCTGTTTCAGCGAAAAAGTTTATTTTAATATGATTTTTTTTTATTGTACATTGCGCAAACATTATAATGGAGTAAGTGTAATTGTAGAGACAACATCACAATCCTCAAAAGTGACAACGCATCTGTGACCGACCTGTGATAGGGCGGATACTAACAAATACTAACTGCATTTATATGTACTAACAAGTACTAATTAAACTAATATTACTAACACTCCTATTCCTGCAGTCCTGTTACTAACGAATACTTGCCAACTAATTCCTATTAACACCTACTACTGAATAAATTCACATTAACAAGCTCTACAGCTCTATTAGATATTGGTTGTAGATATCCATGGGCGGCAGCGGCCACTTGTGAATGCTGCCTGGTTGTTTGCTACTCTCTTAACATAGTAAAAGCAGTCTTCCTAGTAGGAATGACAAAGAGTTTACTAGATGTACAGGTGATCTTATAAATCCTGAGTATATTTCAAGTATTCGGTTATTTTTTTTGCATACGGAAAAAATAAATAAAACATGTTATAAATAATGATAACAACGGTTCGAAGTTGTCTATTCTTAATAGTAATTGGATCCGTCAATGCGAGAATAGAGAATTTATTGGTTGTGCTTAAATTTTTTATCCGTATGATATATTACTTAGACGCTGGGGAAACGACTTTAGTTAGCGTGTAACACGAATCCGCCTTCTCTCTTTATTTGTTAAGGTATAAAGATGCACACATTCATAGATATGCATAGACGCACACACGCACATCGTGTGTATATGTGATACTTTCCCATACAAAGTCGAACAAGAGACTCGTATGAATAATATTCCTACTAGTACACCATTGTACAGCTGTTTCAGCGGTTAAACGGGGAGCCATAAAACTAGTCCCGTCCTTTATCACAGGTGCTCCGTCGCTCTCAGGGTCATACACGTAGCTTGTTAAATTTCATTGCATTTATTAAGTTCTCATCAGCCTGTGTTTGTTTTAAAAAATATAAAGTCATAATCTATACTAATATTATAAAAAGGAAAGATTTCTGTGTTTGTGTGTGTGTGTGTGTGTGTGTGTGTGTATGTAACGAATAGGCTATAAAACTACTGGACCGATTTCAAAAATTCTTTCACTATTTGAATGCTACATCATCACTGATCAATATAGACTATACTAGCTTTTGCACGCGACTTCGTCCGCGTGGAATACTGTCTTTTGCAATAAAAGTATCCTAGGAAATTAAAATGCTGCCCAAACTCAGAATTCCGCGCGGACGAAGTCGCGGACAAAAGCTAGTAGGTTAATAATAATACTGTACTCTTATATACGCTATTTATTAATATTTGTCGCAAGAATATCTTGGCACAAATATTCTATAAAAGGCAAACAATCTTCAGAGTGTTTGTTGTAAGATAGAATAAATATTGATACACAATTTATATGTAGCGCGACCCAGTCCCTGTTTGTTTCTGAGTAAATCCTTATGTGTCGATATTGGGTTTCGTATGAATGTTAAACTGGTATGTTTTGTGTCGTTGGATAGTATTAGACAACCGGAATAATTTGCGCGGTTCGTGTAATGTTATTGCTACTTAGCTGTCTCTGGGTATGAAGCGCAGTAATAAAAGAGTTTCTATTTATTTTTCCTCAGTCGCATGAACTTTTTATCTCTTGCAACCAGTTCTCTACTTGAGTTGTTTAGTCATTCAGTGATATATTGACAGTTAGTGTCTATTATATTTTACAAACGTTTATTTAGTTAGTCTAAAATGAAATCTTGCGAGTTAAATTTTACCCATTACCTAGTGTTTGGTTTGGATGACAATGAGTGATTAGCTCAGTGACGTCATTCTAAATACAATATGGCGGCCGAACAAAGGTGACGGACCATCATATATTACATACGAGTATAACAATCCGTAATTATAAAATTTAAATTAATCGACTCTAATAACAATACTGACACAATTTTGTATTTGACAGATGTCGATTATAAATCCGCATACGTCGAAATCGGCTTCTCATACTACAAACGGAATTCTTTTGGATTTGCGGGAAAATATTGAATGCGAATATAGGCTTCGTATGACCCTCATCAAGTGAACAAAAGGAAACGATGCGTAAGATTCTCTTTTTTATTTCCGCGCTCGTGTTAAAAGCGTGTACGTTAGCAAATTATCTGCTAATGCATATGTCTGTAGACAAGTAGTGGGGAACTTTCTATCTTTAGGTCGTAGGAGTTGTAATATTAACATCTACATATACTCCACAGCACTTCTATCGCGCAGTTGTAACTGTCCACATCATATAGACAGAAGCCACCTATTACGCCGATGATAACGAAGAGCAGCCCTATTATTCAGAAGAGCTACTTGGCAAGGCATTATATATAAAATATGAATTATACCATTATGATTTATATCCAATCTCGTACGCAATATATTTTAATATCAATACCAATTGTTTTGGAATCGGATCAATTATAATAACAAAGCGCTATCGACCGCGGCTCTGCTCTGCGCCGCCATTTCAGATATTCGAGATCTGTTTGCTCGGGACGTTTTTAATTTTAGGTCATCGCACAAGTCTAGGGGACTTCTTTTCTCTATTTAATTAGAACGTTTTTGTTCTCATTAATTATTCTCGGTTAGTGCTTTGTAAATTTATAACGAAACGTGAACGTTTTAGTTGAATATTTTGTTAAACGAAATTAAGTTACTTTTACTTTGGAACGGTGGATGTAGGCGCCAAGGGAGACCAACGCTCTCCTATCTCGACCAAATAGACGACACTGGTCGATGAGGAAATAAAGAGACTCCGAAACCCTAGTGTATGCACGAAGAGAGTGATGAATATAGAAAAAGCATCACACAATTGTTTGTCCTGGGTGGGAATCGAACCCATCATCTCCCGTCTAGCAGTCATGTTCTCTAACCACTACACCGAGAGGCCAGACAATAACAATGAAACGATAAAACCATTCAAGATGAAGATGACAAGTTAGGGAGTAGTTACAGCGATCAGCCCTTGCGTACGAGGCTTTTGCGAGTAAATTTTCAGACGTTGAATTATTAATTCGTATTATCACCGTTCATAAATCAGCGTAGAATAGTCGGTTAAGGATACTCGGGACAATAGTGTTCGTGGCTTCAGAGGTCGTTCATTGTCTAGTTGCGGTTTGCGGTAGCAGCAGTAGCAAATATCTAGAAATAGTCTGACAGTGACTGATATTTATATGTATATGTAAATATAATATACAGGTGCAATAATTATAAAAATGTAGAACTCTTAATCATTTCTACTCGGTGTTATAACGAAAGAAAGAATAGTTTTGTAAATCTACACTTTGAAAATAATAGGTACAAAAGAAAAATATTTTACGACTACAAAATGTTGTGTGTTAGTACTTCAGCTTTGCGTGATAAAATAGGTCACGGGCCGGTCTTAAGTGTGCTATATTTTGCTACAGAAACGGTATTTTTCAAATGCGCGCGTGATCGTAATTTTCACATTCCGCATCCGACTTAAGAAACTGTCCAGATAGAAACAAATAGATTTTTTTATGATTATTCTCATTTCATTACACAATTTGAACTTTCATATGATTTATTTTTATTGTTCAATCAGTATGTAACTATACAAATGAATGTGTACATTTTTTTCTACAGAAAACCACTAACGGTTAAACTAGCGTTGTATCGATCTTAACTTGTCTAAACTATTTCACCTAATGCCTGAACTCCGTGTAATAGCTTAGGTAACTGACGTAAACTTTAACCTTCCACTAAACTCACTACGTCATTTCGTTCTACGTGCACTATCTCAGCGTTATAGCATATAACAAAGTGAGATTGCTTCGAGTTCCAGTGCAACTAAAACTAAGTGAACAAACACTACTAGGGCAGAAGCTATCGTGAGGGTAATAACCGGAACTATGCAGCCATTTCCAGTTCGGCTAGTATGTAATGCAATTAGACGAAGGAACGGATTTGCAGAGATGTTCGTAGATTCGATGATGGAATAACAGTAATTACACTGAAGACAACCCACACAGGGCCATTTGATATCAAATTAGCCAGACCCTGTGCAACTAGACCGCTGGTTTGCTATACAAATACATTTCTACATAAATACGAGTTACATTACATAGTGCATCCAACGAAATACAATATAACTGTAATGACACTTGTAGTCAGGTAACGCGACAGTGTTCGATTTTTATCTCTGTCCTTTTTTCTCGCACTTAATTAGAGAAATTTACTTCAACAGTCCGGTGTTGGTAAAAATTATTTGAATTTTGTAATAGATTTTCATTTCAGTACAAATTCCACTGATGGTGTGAGTTGTAGTCTAGAATGTAGCATGCTTGTCAAGAATAATTCACTTTTGTATTGGATAGCTCCAAGTTGTAGATACAATTTGGATTGATATGTGATGATACAATTAATTGTTATTTTATAAATGTAACAGATTCAAACGACTCAACAATCTTATTAATGTAGTACAGATGCTAAAATTAATTTTATTTAAATGATTTTAATAAAAAGATAGTTTATACCTTTGAAGCGTTGCTTACATTATTTGTTTTGTTTTCGTGGAGTTACTATAAATAGTTTTACATGCAGACAGAACAAACACTTGTAGCGATAACAATATTTGTCCTGAGCGAAAATCAAACCCCCAACCCCGGTTCAGTACACAGGTTAAGTAACCCAAGAACAACAATGTACAGCATATATTAACAGCGCTTACCAAAAATACGATCAAAATATTCGAAATATACATTTTTTTATCACAAAGCAACGGAGTCCTTTGACGTAGATATTTATAAAAATACGAGCTGGTCCGTTCGTTCGCAGTTTCCGTCGCTCAAACGAAATTTCGCCGGCGAGCCGCAATCTCGGATGAAATTATAAAACGAAAAAAAATATCTCGAGCTCTACCATTTCGTATTTGAGCTGGAACGAAGTACACTAGACATGTTCACATATCTATCTAACTTTTTAAATTAACCTACGTATTTTGATAAAATCGCGACAACGACATGTGATGCATGCAGACACAAAGTATATATAAGAAATTACCACCGAGACGTATTTCGCCCCGAAATGGAGCATCCACGGGCTCATAGCCTCCATAACGGTTGGTTACAAAGAAATACTTTTCGACTAGTTGCATATAAATTACTTTTCCACTACACGGTCCAATATAAACCTTGTAAGTTTCTAGGTCACTCTGCTCTATGAAGCGAAAGAATTCATTATCATACATACATGTCGATTATAACAAGGGTCGTGTGAGATAGAAAAGCCAACAATTGTGCCTCGAATTGAACCTAATTTAAAATTGATTTCGTAAAATTAATTGATATTTTAATTGTGTGCCGTTTGTTAATTCCTTAACGCCAACATGAAAAGAGGGTAAGAATGATTAATGGAAAAATGTAGTAAACAGAAATAGTTCATTTATTTTTTTGACCCTTTTCTGTCAATTATTAAATACTAGATTTGTATAATTGTATATAATAATACTAATATTAACATACATAAATATACAAAGACTCTCTCTCTCTCTCTCTCTCTATTTACCGACCGATTTTTTTTGTTTGATAACTATAGCGAAATTAATTTAAAAACGGCAGATTTCGACTAACGGTAACAATATTAAATGTATTAACCGTAACTAAATTAATTTAAAATACACAATAACGTTTACTTTTATTGTCACATTGAGATTTACAGCTTTCCATTGTCATGCGGTAACAATGGAATTAAGGGAAGTTGGGATCCGAGTGTAAAATAATTAATTTGCTATTGCCATTTATAACCCATTTTACAATTGCCATTACAATATCGGATAATTAGGAGCTGTCCCTGATAAAGTAATGACTCCGGGAAAGGCACGTTTTACCATTTTTTTTCACATTGTTTGAGTCAGAGGTGCGTATCAGGATTTCAAGTGCTGGGATATACTTTCCACTTTTAGTACATATAAAAGTTGGATATCACTGATTAATAAGGAATACCAAAGAAGTTAATAAACATTATTATGGGGAACTTTACTGTCCCATTTCCATACATTATCTAATTTCTTCACTTTTGGTGTGGTTCGGCGTTTCGTGACTAGGTTCATCGCAGCCCTGATGAGCTCACTCAATATAGACAGTAAACACAGACAATAGGAGGCTACTTCTGCAAACGGGCGTTCATTAATAAACTTAAGCATCATTTGCTGGAGCCCTAATTAACGTATTTAAGTCAAATATTAATTTAATGTTTACAAAAACTTAACCTCACATTAAAGTGTGCCCCAATTCGTTAGCCAAATTGATCCGTGGTTAGGTACTATACAATTTTCAATAGGATTTTAAATTACACAGTAAGTTAATATCGGTGATCAAATTTCTTATTTTGGATTGGTTTTTAATATTAAATATTCTTCACGCCACCTGGACACGTTTCACATAATGGTTTCTCTTAGTCTTTGTCACCGTTATTACTTTAAAGATTTTTGATATATTTCCGAATGGTACTGGTAATTTAATTTACATCAACATTAATTGACAACAATCGAAATATTAATTATATTAAAAAAAAAACGTAACATCACGCCTGAAATCCCCTTAAGGGGTAGACAGAGGAGTGTAGTGCACCCCCACATTTCACCAGTTACGTTTAAGTCCCACAATGGTGGTGAGTCTATTGCCAATTAATTATATTACTTACTGTTTTTTCAAAATCTCACACGTCCTTTATATTGAGA
>DWDX01004264.1:0-11926 GCA_018245675.1 Agara michaeli
GTACCCGACCCGGGATTTGAACCCAGGACCTCCCGATCGGCAGTCGCGCTAGCAACCGCCCGACCAACGAGGCAGTCGGTATATAAATGATATTATCCTTAATGAACCACATTATCGTTATTAATAAAACACGCCGCGACGTGCCGACGAACACGGAGACGTTTCATTTGTTTTTCATTCAAATAACAATTCACGTGTGCCATAAATTAAATATGAATTATAAACGATAATAATGAAGAATCGTACATAGGTTTTAATTGGTAATTAAAATTTGATAATGTCTTATGAATTTACATTATCTATGGATTGGCTAGTGATATTGATTTCAACGCTCCGGCAAGTGCGTATAATACGAATGCTCTTCGAGATTAAATATCACACGCTATAACGGTGAAGTAGAAAATCAGAAGAAACCTGTACACACCTTAATTCTTCGTGATTCAAAGATGTGAAAACTAACTATCCGTATTTAGTCGGCTTAGCGACGACGGCGGTGTAGCTACGCTGATAATAAAATAAAACCGTCCAACAGTGGAACAATAAAGTAAAGGTTGAGAGAGAAATGAATAAATAATAATGAATAAATAATACTGGCTGATAAGTGCTTCCCGCGCAGACGTAGGAGCGATAGTCGTATACGACACACATCCGCCTCGATATGCAACCAATTACCAATTACCAGTTGCCAGTTGCTAGTTACCAGTGACCAGTTACCGGTTCCCCGACGTCCGCTCGCGCCGCAAGCACAGATCACTTGACCTTCTTACTGCGTCTATGCCGATGTACCATTATTTTGAACTAGTTAAACGCCCTCGATTCACATATTCGCATCATGCAAGTAGCGCATCTAACATTTGGCAACAACACTATCTAGGTTTAAAATATGACAATTGTGTATCGTATTTACATGGATGATAGCGATTATTATTTTATTCGGCATAGCTAGTACCCTATACAAAACTAAAAGTCACGTTCAATGAAATGAATCAGGGTGTAAAGTTCTCAACGTGTATTTCACAATAGTGGTAACGTATTTACACACGGTATTTACGTCGGTAAATACAAAGGTGCAAAGGTTAATAATCATTAATGTCACCCATTTACTTTGAAATTGCAATGAGGTAGTAGGAAAAATTTAAAATTGGCGCATTAACCAATCCTCAGTGGAGTTGCGTGGTGAAGGATGGTCCATGACTCCCACGTTTGTGAGTAACCGCGTCCAGCGGAATGGCATAAAACGGGCAGATACGCAAACGCAATAATTTTTGCGTTACAAGCAAAGATACACAAGCGAACAAAACATTTTTCAAAAGTAATTCTTCGAGTTATGTGTCGCGAGTATGTACATACATAAATATATTGTACTATTTAATACCTAAAAATCGCACTTTCGAAAATTATTTTACGTCTAGATATGATTCAAGTCATTGGGTACTGGATCGCCTTGAAAATAAAAATAAATATTTAATGTACTGCCTGACCATTCGCCGCCCGCTAACTGGCATATTACGTACATAGATAATTATTTTTGTAATTTACGTGACTGCAATAATTGCACAGTTTTAACTATATATCATTATGAATGCACTTTAACTGAGGCAACGGTATGAGAAGAATTTTGTATATAAATTGGCAATTTCAGACTGCGTCTAGAGGGCATGCATTAAAATTTAAAATTCACTAATAAAAGTGTTTACTTCAAAAGTTTACTCCATAAAAAACCCATTGAATTTTTTAGTTAAATCCATCAAGTTTTTGTTGTGTAAAGCTTAATTCACCACAATAGCGATTGTGTAATAAAAAGGTCTCCTTAAAGTTTCAGTAGCTTCAATGTCATATTCATAACATACATAACTGATGAAATAAATGAGTTATTTACTGGGAATATACGGGAATATAATGGGAATTACTGGGGAAATATAAAAGGCGTGGCGTGAACAGACATTTGGAAAAGACAAGGACAAAACAACAGTGACACATATATATATCATGTCAAACAGAATTCTTTTATGCCTATTTTCCAATAATTACAGACAGAGTTTCTTTCACTTTTATAATATTAGAATGAATTCAATAGAAAAGTTTGCATTCTTCCAACGCTGAACATTAAACTGGACCTTGAAACTATAATGAGCTTATCTATATATAAGTAGGCAGAGGCAAAACAATTCAATAGTGTTATCAATAACAACATTTTGCAAACAATTGAGAAAAAAAGGGTAAAAAGTTAATGAAACCTAAATTTTATGGTCGAATTTCGACCACCAGGCGAACTGCAGTTAATAATAATTTGTTATAGACCTTTAAATGAAATTTGTAAATGTCATAAAAAGTGTTCCATATCACATAAGCTAGTGTGGCTTATATTGACAAACACGATAAGTAGTCACGTGCGGTCTTTATCAAACCAAAGTCACAATACCATTCGAAAAATTTCACATTTCAAAGAACATTGTGTATTTGAGTGGTTTTACTCTACCCGAGCCAAAGGAATATAAGAATAGCACAAACGTTGCACATGATAACAACATATCAATTTTATTTAGTGCATATAAATACTTTGTCTCTGATACTAGGGAATTTTTTACTACTTACTCATTGAATAGATAATGAAAAGTGAAAAGCAGTTTTAAAAATTTAATGGCAGTTCCAGAGATTAGCAGTTTAAAAAGGAAACCCATTTCTTCAGCTCTATGTAGTGTAAATATGATTATTTAATGTTTTTAATTACATCTATTGAAAGCAAAGTGCTATGCCAATTATGCCATGTATAGTGCTAGACATCTGCCCACCTTATTGACATGTGGCGTGATCCTTGACAGCACGGCCTGTTTGGTTGTCTCCACAATGACCTTGGGCTGCTCGGTGACTAGGGGCACCCTACGCTCGAGCTCATCAAGTGCAGCGGCTACTTTAGCATCCCCGGCGGCGAGGGGCGCGGCCACGTACGGCGCCGCTGTTGTCGCAGCGAAGGTCACACTGGCTTCGGCTGTTGATAATGCCCATTCTAGCAACGAGTGAGCACCTGTATACGAAAGTCACCAATTAGTACGTGATTAAATATTACTCGTGAAGAAATCTACACAAATTAAATTCTCCAAACAGTTCGCTAAGGTGCGTGGAATAAAACTCTTCTTTATCAGAGGACTCCTATGTCCAATAGTAAAACAATAAACGGATTGTTGACGCAAAAAGTGATTCGGCTTGGAATTAGCTACATATTAGTAACTTAGTAGAAATGGTGAAAATGGGTGTACTAGTATATTAAATATTACAGTACCTTTAACTCTACTGTAGAAAGCGCCGACTTGCCCTACAGCTGCCCCAACTGTGGGCAAAGCCATCACCTTCTGCACAGACTGGAGCTGTGGCATGGCTGCTGGCGCTGCACTTACTTCTGCAACCATCTGGCATCAATAGAAGAATTCTGTATATTCTTGTGAATTGAAAGACTGCTAGGATCTTGGATTTCACTCTAAGGTCATATGTTATTAGAATTATTATTGTTCTTCAATTCGAAATATAGCATATATAGCAGAAGCGAGTACAGGTTATAGATAGATAAGTAAATGGTAGAGTAACTCTTGTGGCTGAAGACAGAATAGCAGATGATCTGAAGACAAGTTCACAGGGCATTATCGATGACAAGACTTGTTATTAACGAGTTATACTATTCCTACTGCATGCACTCATTGTAGGATGCAAAGATTACTCTAGAAATTTGTCAAATATTTCGATTTTAGAGGGTTCCTTGAAATAAAGTAATCTTTATAAAAAACTGCACACCTCCATTAATCATAATAATAAAAAAGTTGGAATCATAATTGGAATATTTAAGAAATGGGACCTAATTACCATAAATATCAATTTCAAAAATGGAAGCATGGCTTAAAACCATTAATAGATATTTTAAATGTTGAGGGTAATTCGAAATAACCTTCACAAAAAAACTATCTGCATCTATTATTCAAAAGATTAAGAAGGTTATATTTTAAATACGGTAGTTAATAAAACAAGCATACAATTTAAATAAACATATTTTGACATACCCCAAAATTAAAATTGTCTCTCTGAAGGATGTATTAATCAAAAAAATACAATAATCTCATGTATAAGATTGCTATTGTTTAAATATAATAACTAACAACAAAACTTAAATAAAAAAAGTTTGGCTAAAAACCGTTAATAAACAATCTTAATATTGAGGGTATGTCAAAATAAAGCCATCTTAAAAAAGTATGATTTGCATCCGCCAGCCAAATTTTATCTGATGAAACATAATATACATTGTTTACTTAATCAATACTTCATATACTAAGCAAAAATTGATAAATACACAAGTTCATTATACTTACGACAATTAAAAACAATTTTAAACATTTTACATTTCGGGTACTTACAAAAAGATACAATTGATCAGATAACAATTCAGTCATAAATGCAATTTTATAAACTTACAATAAATACTTTCTAACCATTGAATTGAAACGAGCGTAACATACCTATTTGGTGATTTGGGGTCACAATACATGCATTTCGTAATATCAAGTAACTGGCTAACGACAAAGAATGAAATTGAAATTGACACCTACCTTCAATTGTTTATTTCAGCAGCAAACCAAAGTACTATAAATTAATTAATTATTAGGATAACTTTCAATATTAGTTAATAGCAGCTATTAGATCAATGCTGTCGATGTGTGGATTCTATAACAAAAGGTAGAGAACAAAATTAACTTGACGACTTTCGTAACGATAGCTAACTAAACTCGAAGCCGGTTGATGATTGAATGGTTGAATGGACGGAGATATGAGGAATATTAAATAAGGCAAATGACAGCAATCACAACTGTGTATGACGTACCAGTGTTAAAATGCTATGTTTCAATTTTGATAGAATATTAAATAAATATTTTTAAAATGTAAGTTTTTAATTTATTTTGTGAGCTAACAAAAATTGGCCAATAATTTACCTTGTGATAGTTGTTTTATCCATCAACCGAGTCCCTTAAGGTAAAGTGACCACCAAAAAGTATTGAATCTTAAATAAGAATAAAATTGTAAACTAATCCAAAACGATTTGCAACAAAAAAAAAACGTAAAAAACGTAACATCACGCTCGTAATCCCCTAAAGGGTAGGCAGAGGAGTATAGTACACCCCCATGTTCATCATCATTCATAATTATTCATCATTCATTCGTCTGCAACAAAATGACTTATAAAGGTACTTACAAGCTAATTGAATGCAAATAAGAGAACTCAAACAAAAATAATACCTATCTAAAATTTTAAAATGCCTTTTTTACTATGCTGTTAAATTAAAATAGTTTAAGCATTAAAATCATGTGTTTGTCATAGCTGTGGTTGTTTTGCTTATGGACTATTCAGATAGCACAAAATCGGGGAATTCTTTTATAGCATATAGATTTTATCTCAAATTAAATGAAGCTTAGTGTTAGCTAAAATCATTCACTTTGCTTTAGAATATGCAAATTCTCTATAATGGAAACACAGAATTAATACATTCGATTCGTTCTCTTCGAAATATCGTCCGACTCTTTCACTCCCAATATTCAACTGAACTTTAATCGAAGATTGAGTGTGTGTGCAAAGGGCCACGTACACGTAATTATCTCTTATGGCAGTTGCAATTACAATTATTTAATTTATATAGCAATTCTGTATTTTTTTGTTTTTTTCTAAACGTTCTTCTTTTTACTTTCTATGAAGGCATGAGCAAGTACAAAATATGACCATTAACCAGTAATCATATTAATTAGTACTTTATGTACTGTACTAAAATCGTAACATAATGTAATAGAGAAAAAGACAGACGGTGATGCCAATAAGTGTCAAATGTACAAATATTTGAAAGGCATTTGTCGTACATAATATACAGCAGAACGCACAAGTTTTGGTTGGTCGCCAAGCCAGCGGCGAACATCGATCGCTTTGTGGAACGAGGCCAACTTCACACAATAAACAAACATTGGATAAGACGTCGCCTGTGATTGGTCGGCGCGCCCAGTCGAGTTCGTTTTAGTAGGAAGCCTGCACGTATCCCTTCTATATCGGGCTTTTGTGGACAAATATTTGTAATGTCGTGGACAAATGATGTCGTGTTGGAGTTCTTGGACCTCTACAGACGCGAGCAACTTTTGTGGGATCCAAAACATCCGCTCCATAGAAATAGGAGCGAAGTCACCGATGCATGGCACAGAATACGGTCCACATTGAACATAACTTGTACTATAACCGATCTAAAAAGAAAAAAGGAATCATTAATGACCTCTTTTAGAATGCACTATAATAAGAAAAAGAAGTGTCCGGAGGAGTATCGGACCAGTTGGTTCGCTTTCACATTGATGGAGAGTTTCCTTGGCGGGAAATATGAATGTGATAGCACGAATCAATTGGAAAATGAGGTGGGTATGGGTATTGGGTACTGTGATACTAGATGAGGATTTTAAATGTAAGACATTGATCGAAGAAAGAAGAAGGATTATAACAATTTCGATTCTTTAACATTGTTTATTTACATATAGTTTTTTGATATTTTACTGGCTTTCTCCAGTGGTTAAAGAAGTTGACCGCTGAGCCGAGGGTTGCGGGTTCGATTCCCATTGACCCAATGGCCCAATGTCCGTGCGTCGGTAATTCCACGTATTTCCTATTACCATTTACTTCATTGTAATGAACATTGTTTCAGTTGCTAGGCAACACATCTCCTTATGCCGATCAAGTTGTATCCGATCCCAACCCGACCAGAAACATCAACGCAGATAGAGGTAACGCCTCAACGGTAACCCGACATCGGCCTACCGCCCAGGCAACTGCGGCTAAAGGCAAGCACGACTATATTTACGCCAAAAGAGAAATGGAAGACGGCGTTGCGTACTTCCAGTCTGTGGATGACAAACATGACATGGACGAGTACGACTTATACGGACAACTTTTAGCTAAGAAACTGAGAAAGCTGGACGAACACCAGCGCGACGTCGCCATGCACGAGATCGATAACATAATGTTTCGCGTCAAAGTGCAGAGCGGTTCGTCTCAAAATCGGCCGTACACGTCATCGGCGTCGCCGATCCCCCGGCGGATAAAGTCCCCAGTGTTCATTGTGACGCAGCCGAGCCAGATACAGTACGAGGACGAAAACGTACCGTACGAAGGTCACATGCAAGGACAGTCTACGCCATAACAAATGTACAGCCCATTTTCGGATATCTTCCTCTTCCCGAAAATGTATTAGTTTCGGACACTAAATGATTATTTTATGTACATATAGCGAACCACCGTCAAAGCGTGAACATATATGAACAGACCGTAATTCGATTTTTAAGTGTATATCCCTACGTATATGGTAACGTTAAGTCATTGATATATTTTTATTTACCGAATTGTAAATAAGTTATAACAAGGGCGCGAGGCAATAATAACAATAATAACTAACGGTAGAAGAAAGCAGAAACAAAAACGATGTTATTTTAAATTTATATAAAAAAAATAACTGTCAGAAAATAACGTCATTGATGCTTAAGTAAACTGACGTTTTTAGAAATGTGGATTGTAAATCAAATGTAGTTTTTTAGTCAGTGGATCGTGAAGGAATGCGTTATAATATTATTATAAATATATCTTACTGGTAATATATTTGGGTTTGTGCAGGTGAAAAGATAATGTTATTGTAATAGCTAAGAGACGACCAATTTGCTTGGTAATCTTATTGAGCTGTGTAAATTGTAGCCATTGCAAAGATTTTTTTGTTGCGATACAGCTCAGCAATATTACAATGTAAAATATTTACTATACGGTGCTGAATTATTACATAATAACTTAATTTAGTAGATTAATTTTATTTATGTTATCATTTTACTTTCATATGTTGTGTTTAAAAACATTTATCATTAAAAAAATTTATATCGATATCTATTTATTTCTTTATAACGAAAATCTTTATCAGCCTGTTTTGGTCTACTGTTGCTTATTCAAATATCTGATCCTGAACGACTGTCAGTAAACCGATGCACCACCAATAGTTCGGTTGTTTTCCTGTCTGAGTATCCCCCTGTGATTTGTCTCGGAAAGTTATTAACATCATTATTCAACAGTGTATAAAATGTTATATCAATATTTATGCAGCAAGATTGCCTTAACGGCTGTGCACTAATGCAATTCATTCACATAGTTGGATTTGGATTATTATAGGGATAACAGAATTATATCTTACCACTACAATAATTACTCAATTACTAATATCAATTTAAATGCGGCGCTGTATATAGTTCTATCGCTTACAAAATAAATTCAATCTCTAACAAAAAATGACCATCTGACTTTAATCTTGAATAATTTCAATAAGTATTTCTATAAGTCTCATAAAACAAAACCTATTCTAGTATATTAAATAAGTATTTTGTCTTGTTTTCTATTTTACATTGAATGTAATTTTTTCAGTTCATATAATATTATATAATTCCTTACTAAATTTCTAAGGTATGTAAAAATGTCCTACAGCAGTAAATGCATGCTGAACCCTCTTAGCAGTGTTTTGTCATTTTCTAAGCGGGGTTACCTGGAGACATAATTTCTTAGATTTGATTTTATTTAGATTTTATTTAGATTTAGCTAACAAGTGGATGATATTTATAGCTGGCGATTGTGTGCTATCGACACGTTCGTCAAATGGACCGCAAGGACTTAGCAATCAATATGACAGAGTGACAGTACAATATACCATAATAAAATCGATTCAGCAAATTCAGTTTCATCACTTTGTGTTTGATTTGTACGTAATTATGTTCAGATTAACGCTGGTGAGCCGTAAATAGCTGTAATCAGCTTAATTTTAGAACCTTTAGTTTTAATTTTACACCTATTTGAGATCTACATCACCATGGCGAGTTTAGTAAAAGAAAAGCGTCGTGAGGTACTATGTTGTTATTATACTTGTATCAAATAATACTTTTGCTGTCAATCTTTGTTTTGGTTTTGCGTAGTTTTTTAAACATTTAACACTGTTTTAATTTCTGGCACTCAACATAACATTCAAAGCTTATATTTAAAACGGTACTTATTAGTTTTTAACACTGAAAATTTAAAGTCGCGATACACTTTATATATCCTCCGTTTACTACATATCTGGATTTCATTTCGTAACTTATTTAAATTTATTAACACTCATCATTTGAAATGTTTTGTAAATCTTATTGGAATTCTACAGCAAAGCCGCCAACGAAAATAAATAATTTCATAATATCATCATCATCATCATCATCATATATAAAACACAAGCCTAATGTTTAGTTAACTGCCATCGTTTTCATAAGCCTACTAAAATTACCATTGTCATTGTCTTATCTTTATCTTTTATTAATGAAGGTGTTTATTTAGCTTTAATTTCCAATAATTTAATTCTGATTTAGATACTCTCGACTTGAGACGAGTTATATTTGTATTTATAACAATTTATAATAATAGTTGTATAGAATCAACACCACTATAATATAATTTTTCATAGTATACCTCAAGCCATCTGTGTTTAAATATTATGTGTGGGTTCGAAAGTATAACAATTTGCAAGTTTTTTTTAAAAGCAATACAATTTTATATTCATCACTTATCATAGTGTATGGTATAAAAATATATTACTCTTTAGAGCCGTGGTTTGTGATGAAATTAATAAATCAACTTATATGTTGGTTCAATTGGGACAGAGCAATTACTATACATATTACACCATGCATCAGTTGTTACTAAAGCAATGTGTGTTTCTGCATGTCAGTTATGGATATATGTTTGTTAGAGGCAAATATTGAGGTGCTCAAGACTAGCAATGCAGCTCAGACCCAACTTAAATAGTATGGCTACTAATTAATTCAATACATAGTCAACACGTAACTTTTAATTTTCTAGAAGAAGAAATCAAAGAAAGTGAGTGCTTCAGAGGAAGACGTGGACTTACCTTCACCTTCTGATAGTTTAGCATTTGAAGATGTGCCGTCAACATCAACAGATGTAAGAGTTGTCGGTGTAGAAATAAGTCAAGATACGGAAGAAGTAAGTGACGATGCTGAAAGATTCCTGGACCAGGTTCAACGAAAGTTATAATGAATGGGCTGGAAGTGATATTGCATTTTATTACTGTAAAGAATTTGTTTATATCTTTTTATAAAAAAAGGTTCGAAAGCACAAATTACCAGGTGTCCTGATGTTTCAAACGATAAGGTTAAGAAACAATATATAAATGGACCGCTTTAGATTTTAGCTTGTAATTGTGTATGTTCGGGGTTCATATTCTTTTCATTTGCGATTATTATTGTGCTTACAAATAAATAAGATAATTTGTTTTAAGTTACTATTATGTCCAGATTTTGTATGAAAGCTATGTAGTTCTTTTAGTAACGATCTATTTGCTAAGGAGCTGTCTAGGTTATGTATTTTAGTTCTAATGCGCTTCTACCCCCATATTCACCACTTTATTGCAACAACAAGGTAGGTATGTGTAAATAACAAAATGATAGGTAACATACACATATAGCAGTTACAATACAATTAAGTAAAGGTAGCTACCCATATGATAACTTTGCCAGGTTGATAAGTTGGTAAGCCAGGTTGGATACTAGTTTTCATTACTTTTATGTCTTCATTTTCTAGAATACAGAATTGAAAGAGACATCTGGATCGGAGAAAGAAGTGGATATACCTTCTCTGTGTGATAATTTAGCAGTTGAAGATACACCATCAACATCACAAGATAGAAAAGTTGTCAGTAATCCTGAAGAAATACATAATGAAATAAAAACTGTGAATGAGGATATTCCACAAAATGTAGAAATTCTATTTCCAGTACCTCCAAGAGATGCGAAGAGAGTTATAAGGAAAGTCGGGATGGGTATAGAGAGTGACCTTTTTGATGAATACCCAGAATATCCTGAAATGTTTGATTGTGACGTGTGTCATAGGATTACATCTAGAAATTATAAAGCACATGAGAACAATGTAATGGAGGAGACAAATCCTGAACCTTCCGATATACAATTTGCAGTTACATCTAGCCATGAAAAAGAAGATGACAATGTTAATATTACAAATTATGATAAGCAAGAGGTGGATGCTTTTGAAGACTCAATACCGGTTCCTTCAGCACCAGAAATGGAGGAACCCCCAACAATAGTTCCAGTATCCCAAGCAGTGCTTGAGCAAGCAGCTGTAGAGAATATTAAAATCAAAGTCAAGTGTATGCCTTTAATGGAAGCAATAAGGGTGTTTGGTGGAAAGGAGATCGCACTAGTTAAAGCGATGAGTGAACGAGAGGAGGCATTCGTGGAAACCGGCACAGTTTCCAGATTAGACCATTCATTAGTTGAATTACTTTCAACTTTCAGGTAATGAAGAGATTATTAATTACTTATTATTATTAATTTAATATACATATTTTCATCTTTTTACTTTGAAATTCTTCCTTAATTACTATAAATCTTATTACAGATTATTTCTCTGTTACATTAAAATAAATTTCTTGTCTTTGCAGATTGTCTTTGAAAGCAGCGGAGCGAGCAAAAGCTCAAATAAGTTGTAATATGGTCGAAGAAGAAAAAGCCAGGTCACAATTGTGGTCCATCCAGAAACGTACTATAAATGTGTCCGAAAAATGTAAGTGCGGGACCAATGTGGATTTCAAGGTGATATTTGACCATGCCGAGTTACTGAAGGACAAACTGCCAGCAGCGCGCCTGCGACTAGAGGGCTTAACACGCGAAATCCAAGAAACATACTGCCATCACCAACATGCTGCCTTATTGGCGTATTGTCAGGTCAGATATTAACAATAAATCGTATGAATAATGACTGCAACTATGTGCAAAGTCATTGTTGTTGTGTATATATGTAAATATACAACAACAATCGCTTATATATATA